>JACJUY010001575.1:47245-57551 GCA_014220935.1 Platorchestia sp. MABIK
GCCGAGGGCAACTGTAAGCCGAGGGCAACTGTAAGCCGAGGGCAACTGTAAGCCGAGGGCAACTGTAAGCAGAAGGCAATTGTAAACCGAGGACTCCTCTAAATTGAGGGCTACGCGTGAACTTGGAGCAGCCTCACCTTGAGGAGATGCACGGCCGAACGTACGACCATCAAGGAAGGGGGCTCCGGGGCGCGGGTCAGGAAGTCTGCGATAGGCACATTGGAAGGTGCGAGCAGCTTCGTTTGGAGGCACAGTTCCTGAGCAGGAGGAATAAAAAGTCATAATGAGAGATGATAATCACTTGATCAGCATCTGAACCGTAGAGATAATTTACTTGGTAATGTGATATAATTTTTTACCCCAAATGAAGTAAAAATGTGACTGACACAACATTGAAGTTAATAAGATCGCAAGGTGACAATTTACAGCAGGGGAACGTATATTGTCAGACTATGATCCAAGCTCGAAAAGTGGTCTCTATACACCTTTACCCTATCCAACTGAGTTATGGAGGGCACATAAAAGGAAAGTTATGATAAAATTGTCTTATCTCCAAGTACCATGTTTTTACATGAAGATGAAGATTCAATATACTGAACGGTTTCTTTAAACCTCGGAAACCGGAAAATAGACAAAGACTAAATAGATCTTATCAGTTGATTTATTTTGATCACAAACTGGGAACATAGTGAACGAAGGCGCAATAAACCAAGCGGGAGACCAATTCACTACAATTATTTCCGGTCACGAGAGCTAGGCAGTCGGCACGCGATTTTACAACTGCACTCCAATGAAATGATCCTCAAATTTTATGAGACAACTGGGTATTCTTTCTATTTGTGAGGAATGTCCTTCGATATTTCCTCAAAATAACTACTCTCTTAGACATAAAAAGAAATATAGAGGCCGCCAAATGGCGGAAAAATTGTATCTTAACTAAGAAGTGTGAAAATGTCATAGCGTGATGATATTTTACCGCGCATGCTTAAATCCCTTCTAAAAAAGATGTTGAAATGATTGAAATGCTGTTTATTCACACCGATACGTTAATGAGCGTTTTACCTAGTGGTACTCTTGTGCCCCGATATGCAGATGTGTTAACACGTTGACTGCGATGGGTTAAAATGAAGTTCAATATTCAACTCAAATTTGAAGTCAGAAGTGATTCGCAAATTCTTAAATATCAAAGATTAACAGGGTCCATCAAAACCGTTAATTAAAAAGAGATTGATGGAAGTTTTCAAACGACCCACCGGTGGGTCATTTCGTAGCAGAAAAAACCTAAACACGACCCACCAGTGGGTCAAATCTCAAGCAACGCGTTACGACATTCTGAAACGAGACAGCCCACGGCAGTTACCTGTAGCGGGACCCTCAGTATCTCGGGCAGCTGGTAGGGCGGGAGGCTGGCATAGCGGGCACGCGACAGCAGGTGATACACAACGCCAGGGCGGCATCGGCCCGCTCTGCCACGCCGCTGCATCGCCGACGCACGCGAAGCCCACACCTCGCGCAGGCAGGACGCCCCGCTGATGGTGTCGAAACTCACCTGACGCAGTAGGGTGCGAATATAATCGAGTGAAATGGCTAGCTTTATGTTAGGCCAGGATTTATGTTAGATGTTAGTTTAAGCCTCCCTATCCACAACAATGGAGATCCAAAGAGAGGAAAGCACTATTTAGGATGGGGATTAGGGAATACAGAATCTATGCACAAGGTCCACAGAAACAGTAAGTTGAAAAAGAAGTTCATGAAACAAGATAAAAGTTGAAAAAGAAAATAGTAGGTATTGTTAGTGAACCGAAAAAAAGATGGTAGTCTTTAACACAAAAAATATTCTATTTCAACTCGGCACCCCACATTTTCCCCTGGGAGAGTTATATTCCATAAATACAATAGTTGCATCCCCCTGAACAAATGTTAGGCGAAGAGTGGCATTAGAAAAAATAACAAACAAAAATCCCAAAAATATATTACAAAAAACTGCTGTGTGTAGTTTTTGAAGAATTCTTTTTTGAGGGTATATTACTAACCTCCTTGACTTTGCCCGAATTAATGACGTAGACAACATCGTCAATGGTAATGCTGGTCTCGGCGATGTTGGTCGCCAGAACGACCTTCCGGAAGCCTCGAGGAACAGGACGGAACACGCGCTTCTGGTCCGTGCTCTGCCCAACATGCAAATCAAGATCAGCAAGGTAATCTTCTTGCGCAGTACAGATGTAAATTGCGACTCGCTTTGATTACTTGAGATTCGTAATAAAAATTTCACACATATTTCTTCCTGGAAATTGGAGTCAGGGTAAGACATGATCAAATCTGCGACACTTTCCTGAGAGGCTGGAGAAAGCCCAAGGATGAGTTAACCTTTTGTCAATTTTATAGACTAACATTAAATGCTGTGATGAAATACGAATTCATGGGATGGTACATTCGGAACAGTGACCTACTGCATTTGCCCGAGTAAATCGTAACATCCGTATAAGTGACATCATTCGTGAGCTGTGAAAAAATCCCACTCCCACACTTTGCTCTACTTCGGAAAACGCGTTTAGGAAGGGCGTGGCTTTAGATGTTTTCAAAGTCCTTATGAGCTATGCACGCACCGCAGTTGTCAGTAAGCCCGCCATTTAGTCGGTCCCATTGTTGCAATGAAGTTAAATTCCCTTCCCATAGCGCTCTGCTAAAACTATTACTCGATGTTACAGTGCCCATTTTACGTTTTTTCTCACCATTCCAGCGCTACCAGAAAACGGTCTCACACTCAATCCACCTCCCACTTTCACCTATTTCACTCGCCACCAACTATACCACACCTTAAATCTGTTCACAACGCACTTATCAGTTTTTTATTTATACAACACCTCCTTTGCGCCCTAAAACGTATTTTCATACCTTCACCACATCTATTCTTATCGTTGTAACTACATATTCGTCCAACAACCTACCAAGAAAACTCTAATATCAATAACATTTACGTACACATATTCTTCCCCTCAACATAACACAGGAATATGAAAAAATGTAGCCAAGTGGCTACAAGCCTCCAAACTTTCTGACAAAGCAGATCATTCGATCACAAGTCCAGAAGATAACTTCACAGGGGAATGAAGTGATCAACATCAGTCTAAAGCGTGGCCACTGGTACGCTGCTTCTATAGTGGGATTCATGACAAGCACCACTGCCACTGGTCGTCTCAATGAAATAAATGTATCGAGCTTTCAACATCTCCCCACAGTTCGCCTGAAATACTTTGCTTTCCTTTCTCGGAGCCATTTTTGAAAGGTCAATCATTGGTTTCCAAGTTCTCACGCTTACATAGTTATGCTTGCGGAAAATTGACTTGCACTCTTAGGAGTACCATCATAATAACTGGCCTCATAATAGATCAAAACGATCAATCAACACAGAAGGAAGAAACATAGTTAAATAGCTCATGAATATATTGTTCCATTCTGCTTACACAGCACCGTGCTTCCTCTGTACCTCCATAAAACATAAGCGCTCGTGCCACCACTCACAACACCTGCAGCACGCACAGCACGTACACCACGCAAAACACGTGCACCACGCAAAACACGTGCACCACGCACAACACCTGCATGCCAGAGTGCAGGCAGAAGACCATCATACGGAGGCCGGCCTGGGCAAAGCGTTGCTCTTGCGCGGTGATGCTGTCCCGCACCGCGACGATGCTGTCATAGCCAGGCAGGAACACGAGGATCGCACCTGCAGCGTGAAGGAGGAACTGTCGATTGGGGCAGGGGTGAACTGAAAACTATGTCGGTGCTAGGATTGTGATGAGACTGTGGTAACTGCGGCAGTGATGGGACTGTGGTAACTGTGGCAGTGATGGGACTGTGGTAACTGTGGCAGTGATGGGACTGTGGTAACTGTGGCAGTGATGGAACTGTGGTAACTGTGGCAGTGATGGGACTGTGCCCAGTGTGGTAGTGCTGGGACTTGGCTAATTGTGGCAGTCTGTGACTGTAGTAACTAGTAACTGTGGTAATAATGGGAGTTTGCTAATTATGGTAGTAATGGGACTTTGCTAACTGTGTCAGTGCTGGGATTGCTAATTATGGCAATGCTGGGACTAAGCTAACTGCGGCACTGCCGAAACTGTGCTTACTGCGACAGTGGTGGGACTTAGCTAACACCGACAATGGAGGAACTTTGCTAACTGTGACATTGGTGGGACTGAAGTCATAGAAGTCAAAACTCACCATGCAAATTTAATGCTAGGCCTCCAATGAGCTCAAGTCATATCAGTCTAAACACCAAATCCAGTACACCCATGTATAAATAAATACACTTGATACGTATCTATAATTATCAATAATGCATAGCTATATCTACTTCACCACAAACTCATCAATAGTTTTACTGATAACAATATTCTGTAACTTACGAGCCAGAACTAATAAATTTTCAAATAGTTAAATATTAAATTTAGCGAAGATTATCGTTTCTGATTGTGAGAGGGACAGTAAAACGTGATTAAATCAGAAAGGCTGCATTTCAAAAGTTATTAACAGGATTCGTGTGAAAGTTGAAAATGATTAAGCAGAGCAGGCTGTGTAGGTTGAAGAACGTAGCAGTTTATTTTGCTTCGAAGTTAAACTATGATGATGAAACATGAAGAGGGCTTGCAACGCAAACATCACGCATTAAATACGAAACGAATCCTTGAAATAGAACATTTCATGGCAAGTTATGAAAATACATAAAGCTAGTAGGTATTGCTAGCAGATCGTTGAACAAGTTATAAAGATGCATAAAGCAAGTTATAGCAAGTAAATTATAGCAAGTAGATACATAGCAAGTTATTAAGATGCATAAAGCAAGTAAGTACTGCCAGTGGATCGTTAAATATTTCAAAGCTAATTATAAAGAGACATAAAGCAAGTGGGCACTGCTCGCCTCACCTGCAGGTTCAGAGATGTGCACTTTCCAGCACAGATGACACGTGAGGTCCACATCTGCAAGCTCGTCCGACGCCGCCATCAGGTAAGATTCGAGTCTGGTTTTGTCTTCTTCGGAGACCGCTGCAGCAGGCGTGGCAGGTAGTTGTTGCGCACCTGCTTTGCCAACCGTCGAAGCAGCTGTTCCTGAGATAGCTACAGCTGTTTCAGAGCCCCCTGCAGCTTCTTCAGAGTTACCCACAGCCGCTTCAGAGCTGACGGCAGCTGTATCTGAGATGGCGGAAGCTGCAGCACTCAGGCTCCCTGCCTCATCTTCTGTTGCTCTGATCGTCAGAAGACAGGGAGTCAGAAAATAAAGTCATCAGTTCTCGTGAAGAACTAATACCATTAAAACCCAGTGCTTTATTTTTCGCCACATCATTCTACACTTTGCTAGATGTCATAACACAACGCTGTACAGCTCGACGCTAGCTCACTATAATTACCCAGTGACGATATATTCTGAAGCGCTCCAAAATGTCAGCAAAAATGGACACTCTGCCTCATCACATTAGATAACATATCAAAATACAACACGACACCAACCCATGAAAACACACAGTTACTATAGAGTACTCTGAGTATCGGCGTTGTTTTTGAATGTAATTCTAAAAGTCTATAAAAGCAGTTTTTTTAAACAGACAAAGGCCTTTTACGTCAATAGCAGGTTTGAAACACACTTCAATTTCCACGCTGAAATTACGAAGCAGTCAACGAACAAACTAAAGCAGCGAGTGAGATAATATCACCTTCAGAGTATGAGCAAAAGACGCGCACGTCCGCCCTAGCACCTAGCACAGCTCTGTAGGTGTGTGCGTAAGACCAAATTTTTTTACCTTAGAACGAAACATTACAGTAATTTCTCACCGTTCTATTCTTCACATTACTACCTGGCAAAAAATCCACTGACCCATAGGAGCGCAAGAGGTGAACTGCCTGCAGCCGCTGCGTGTCGGTGGCCCAAGCGAGTGCCGTTCTGTTGTCTGCTGAGCGCAGCCCCAGTGAAGCACCAAGTGTGAACAGCTGCTCCATGACAGAAACTCGGCCTCGCCCCGCCGCTACCATGAGGGGGGTAGCCAGCGTCACAGTGTGCTGGGGCAAACATGCAAGTAATATTAGCTACTGAAGGACCTCTTACACTTCTGAGGACACTAAGTCACATCAACTCACCGATTTGTACAAGGGGAAGGGAGTAGCCAGCATGACAGTCTGGGGCAGATATGGAAGTAATATAAGCTACTGAAGGATTTTCATTACACTTGTGAGTGTGTTGAGTCATGTGGAGCAGACACGTAAGAAGTAAAAGATACTGAAGAACCTTCATACACTTTTGGAAGCCCTGATTCACATTAATTCACCATTTTAAACAAGGGGAAGGGAGTAGCCAGCGTCATGGTGTGCTGGAGCAGACTTGTAAGTAGTATAAGATACTGAAGCACCCACATTATTTACCATTTTGAGGACACTAGGATACATCGACGTACGGATTTGTTCAGTCACAAGTGTGGTGTGATCAGCACCACAGAGACGTTCACAAGTGCGAGATCCTATGAATACTGAGTCACTTGACGCCTCATAAACAAAACGTAGCAGTTATCTTACAAATTATGTTATTGTCTGCAAGCCGTTTATCGTATGTAAAGGATGTTTGAAATCACTTTGCAGGCTTTTAAAGGTCTCTATCAATTACTGGGCTATTTTCTCTTCAACAGTAACAAAGTGGACTATGAAGATCAGGAGATTTATTTTATTATGGCCAGATTTTTCGCATAAATTTTTAGGGGAAAGTTGGGAAATCGAAGTTCAGAAAACTACTGTAAAGAATCATTGCGAAAAACGAAAATTTTTACATAACACTCGAAATAACAATATGGCAAACAAATGTATCCCATCAGTCATTGAAAGAGTAATGCTTACAAAGATTGACTATAAAACTTATAAGGAAGACTACATCAATGCAATTTAGAACGACTTTAGCGACACTGCAGTTTCCTTCCTTACAAGATGAGAAAAGCTAAAATACGAATTAGACCAGTCTTGCTCAACCACATAACTCTTCAAGCAATAGCATCAATACGTGAGACGCAAAACAAACACATACCTGGTAGTCAGGAGACACCCCCTCGGTCATGATGAGACAAAGTATTCGGGCAAATGCCTCATCGGAGTCCTGGAGGTAGGCGGCTTCCAGCATACGGTCCATCTCGTCATGAGGGACTAACTCTGAGAGTGAAAAGTTTCATGAGATAATTCACCGGTATTTGTTTCGAAGCATAATTGAATATGAGAGATTCCCACAAGGAAAATGAAACGCAAGCCGCACTATAGTAAATAAAAGTGCAGTGAAAACAACACAATAGAAGAGATTATTAAATTTAGCTGACTATGCTACTTGAACTAAACGCAACTAGCTGTTAAGAATATACCTAAAGTAAACTGGAATTGTGCGTTTTCACAATCTGGAATTTGGAGTCGTCAGAGAATTACATTAAATACTACTAGATGATAAAACTCTAGCTAACTATTGAGGATTGGTTCCCTACCATCTCTTCTGCTATCTAGCAAGCTAGGGTTCCGGAAACCATGTGACCTCAGAGCACAAAGCCGGAGTGGGCTGTGAGGCACAGTCTCCAAACATAACATATTGAGCACCAAACACATTGAGACGAGACCATAATTTGAGAAAGTGAGGAAATAAATGAGTGTGCATGTACTACCAACCATACTTTACAGAAATGTAAGTGAAGGTCTGAGATAATTTAACGCACAAGGTAGTCTACAAGACAGTAAACTGGAATATACCATTTACAAGCAAAAGCGCTTCAAGAGACAGACCTTCATCTTCAATAATAGCGTCATCGCTGTCATAACAGTATGGAGTGGTGCCTGCGTCATCGCCCTTCTCTAGGTTGGTGGGACTAGACTTAGAGGTGCTGGTGCTCGGAGAAGGAGCGGTAGAGGATTTTGGGGCGTCTGCAACATCTGGAAATAGGGTGGGAGCTGGTCATGATGGGGCAACTATTATGCAGCGATAGGAAAGCTTGCTACGGCCGCAGAGGAAACCCTCATGTCGCACACACCTAAGGTAGCTATGCCAATAGCTCGCACTAGCAGAAGCAAACATCAGCATCAATCCAGTAAGTAAACTACTGTTCCGAAGTCAGTCTTCTTTTTATTGCGAAACCTAACTCATTAAGAATTTACTGTCGACAACGGTATCAAACAATGCAATTCGGCAGTGTTTAGTGCCGATTTTGCTAAGTAAAATGATCGGGGGAAATATCTCTATCAAAGTTTTTCTAGTATCTAAAGATAAAAGTCAGGATTGTACCATTGGATTTGGATTGCAGTATTCGGCCATGAACATAAATCGGGCAAAATAAACGGGGTTGTACTATTGGATTTTGATTGCATTATGAACATTGATCGAGTAAATAAACATGATTTCCGTTGTACCTGAAATGGTAGTGGACGCAGAGACCGTCTCATTGGATTTTGATTGTAGAACAAACAATAACCAGCCTAAATAAACGTGGTTTCTATTGTACCTGAAATGGCAGTGGGCGCAGAGACTGCCTCAGCAGCAACTGGCGAGGAAGACTGAGCTTCAGAGGACACAGAGATGCCCAACGCTTTATTCAGCGTCGCAGTCCAGTCTGGAGTGGTGCTGTGTTTCTGTCTGTTCTCGATTTTCTTTCGTGCCTGGACCATAGCTTTGGTGTTATAGTTCGTGCTGAGAGAGGAAAACAAGTTGCATTTGAAATGTTCATCTAAACGAGAATGACAAGTGTATCCCAAGACATTTGTTGGAAGATAAATAATCAGAATGCAGGCAATTACACACATCAGAGTTTGTCAAACAGGAGAATATTTCAGCACTAGCAATGCAAATTTTTAAAAACTTATGGTGTGAAAAGTAAAAATTTTTAACATAAAATCGGGAAACACGAGGAAACACGAATACTTATATTTTCTTGAGTTCAGCCGAGATATTTAACAAAGGTGACTAACTTGAGAGCGAAATACCTTCAAGGTTTAAAGTAATTTGACAGTATTCCCGCTCCCCGCACTGATCCTAACGGCGATTCCTCAGGTCCCTCTAATCCTATCACTGCTCTCCCAGTTCCCTACAGGATATCTTTATGAAGAACAGATTCGACATTCCAAGACTAACCTAAACGTCAAAACTCCAAGCAATCTGGCCTTACTACTACTAAATCGCTTGACTGAGTAAATTACTGGCAACACATGCGGGTAAGAATATAATCATCAAGCCATCCAGCACTGACGGAGTTTACTGTATGAAGTGCATGCAGATAAATTGATTTAATTGAGCTATGCAGCGATGAGCAAAACTTGATAGGTTAACACTTTGACAGCGGCAGGCAAAACTGAAGTTTAACATTCAATTCAAATTTAAAGTCAATTGTAGTAAGCAATGTTAAAAATACAAAACATTATAGTATTTTAATTCAGTTTGAACTGAATTATTTAAAGATTGAGTTTGTAACTACTGGTTGGTCAGCAGCATAATGAAAACTACCTCAGTGATCAAACATGGCTCAGGTCGCAGCGGTAAAAATCTTTGTTAACGAGGGGATCAATATAAAACCGGGTGCTTTTCACTAGGTCAAACCGCGCCTATCAAATTGAACTTGGTACTCAAAAAATAAATTCGACACTTGCCCCCTTACTTGGTGACCTTCGTACTTACAGCTTGAGGACGTCCTCCAGGAAATATTCAGTCACAGGGAAACATTGGCCAGAAACTAGAAAAAATGAAATTAATTATTTTAATAGTTATTTTGCTAAAAAAATACTCTAGTAAAAAATACTTTTTGTTTGTAACTTGTTACTAATAAAGTTAAATAATTCCAAGTAAAAAAACTTTTTGTTGGTAACTTGTTTACTAGTCACATTAAATATCAGTTGAATAAATGACAACAAAGCAATCAAAATCCTACAAGATGCATGCAATCATACTATTGCAGTTTTAAATATGGTATAAAAATAGCGTATTTAGTGTCTCGTCCCAAAGAAATAATGTAAACGAAAATTACAATTATATTAATTATACCACAACACTACCAGCTTCTTACCAATGACTAGAAATTGAACTAACTTTTCTAATTTTCTATTTAAATTAAACTACGAGTTTCAGCAATCAATACCTTCAATGATGGGACACGCGCCGAAGTATTTTGGAGTAGAGCTCACCTTCAATGATGGGATACGCGCCGAAGTACTTGGAGTAGTGCTCACCTTCAATGATGGGACACGCGCCGAAGTACTTGGAGTAGAGCTCACCTTCAATGATGGGACACGCGCCGAAGTATTTTGG
>JACJUY010001575.1:57678-72960 GCA_014220935.1 Platorchestia sp. MABIK
GAAGTATTTGGAGTAGTACTCACCTTCAATGATGGGACACGCGCCGAAGTATTTGGAGTAGTGCTCACCTTCAATGATGGGACACGCGCCGAAGTATTTGGAGTAGTGCTTACCTTCAATGATGGGACACGCGCCGAAGTACTTGGAGTAGAGCTCGACATCCATGGCAGCAGACATGAGGACGAGTTTCAGGTGCTGGAACTTAGGCAGACTGTCCTTGAGAACCGTCAGTAAGAAGTCCGTAAAACGGTCCCGCTCGTGCACCTCGTCTACCACAACTGAAACACAAATGTACGATCTGAGTACGAGATTGAAACGTGAAAATGTGCATATGAGCACAAGATATATTCAATTATTTTCACCGATCGTTACACAGTCAGTAACTCAACAAGAGCTTGCTAGCCAATCGAAAGCTACCAAGCGATGTCAGCATCAAACAAAGGAAAGGTAATCAGTAGTTCTGAAGCCATTTAAAATGTTATTTTAGTTCTCAGATATACAACACGTCGGTGAAGACTGAGTTTTTTCACTTTGCAAGTTAGTGAATAGTGTCAGTATTAGATGAATCTGCTTTGAAAGATTCTTGTAGTCATGAGAAATAATTCTTAAGACAAAACATATTAGTTAAGGTAGCTTAAGGCTTCTTAACTGCAACACAGATATTTCCAAGACAGGAAGGAGGAAGACACTATCTACTGTGAAATCAAGGGAACGGCGAATCTACGCACAAGGTGTGCAAGAAACAGCGCTAATTCTCATAAATACAATAGCTGCATCCTCCTGAGCGAACGTTTTGGGTCGAAGAAAACATGAAACCCAGGGAATTTTCTAATTTTCTACTTAAACTAAAGTACGAGTTTCAGCAGACACTGCAAAAAAAACCTTTTAACTATGAAAATGGGCATCATTTACAGTTTTCTTCACCACATGAAATATACGAAAAATAAAAGCTACCGTGAGCAACCAAAACTTTTAAATGATTTGATTTACCAAAATCAACATTAAAGTGTAAGCCTCATCAGTATTCACGCCTAATGTGTTTCATTCCTTACCGGGAAATAAAGTGGTACTAGATAAGAATGTTTAACACGTTCCCCGCGTATTGGGCCATCTGTGTACCAATAGATAAATTGCTCATTCACGTACCGGTATAAATGAATTACATGTCTTCTGTTTTACGATCCTTTTAAAAATAACTGTTTTCAAAAGAGATGAAATGTTATTGTGCAATTGCATTTTCATATTTCTTGTGAAGGATAAAAATGTATTCGAGCAGTTAAGTCGATTTGCCAATTCTGCCTCTTACAACCTAGGTGAGATTAGATGCTAGTTTAAGCATTCCTAACCGCAAAAAAAAAGCGTTCCGAAGAGAGGAAGGCACCAGTTAGTATGGAGGTAAGGGAATGCAGAATCTATGCAGAAGGGGGCGAAGAAACAGCAAGTTGAGAAAGAAGTTTATGAAACAAGATAAAAGATGAAAAAGAAAGTAATAGTTGCTGAAAAACAAGACAGCAGCGAACCGAAAAAAGTGGTCCTTTACATAAAAAAAACTTATTTCAACAAAAAGAAGGCTTACTTAACTCTCAGCTCGGGCCCTCACACATTTTCCCCCTGGGAGTGTTAATTCCCGTAGGTACAATAGTTGTATCCCCCTGAGGGGTCATACGAGATGAAATATTATCATGCAATTGCATTTTCATATTTCTTAGGAAGGATAAAAATGTATTCGAGCAGTAAAGTCGATTTCCCAAGTCTGCTTCTCACAACTTAACCAAACCAACCGCGGAAACGCGTTCGAGCAGTGAAGTCTGCTTCTTACAACCAAACCAACCGCGGAAACGTGGTAATGCGCAGCACTAGGCAGGCGGGCTGGCCGGTCCCTACCGTGGGTGATGGTGGCGAGGGCGCTCTCTCCAGCCATGAGGGTGCGCAGCAGCACGCCGTTGGTGCAGAAAGTGAGCAGCGTCTTCGAGCACAGCCTGCACGTCAAAACAGAATAATGAAGAATTGTAAAAACTTGTCAATTTTTTCTGCAGCTGCATAGCTATCCAACTACCACGACATTAGCTGAAAGTTTCGTGAAATGGAAGTCTTCAATCATATAGCAGGGTATAGAAGCGATGGTTTCGAAAAACCAAGATTTGTATCTCAAAAACCAATGTTTTTATTTCGAAAAACCAAGGGTTCTATTTCAGAAACCAAGGTTTCTACCTCAAAATCCAAGGTTTCTACCTTGAAAACCAAAGTTTTCTGCATCGAAAGATTTATTCAAAAACCAAGGTTTTAATTTTGAAAAATTAACCACTGAAATCAAACACGAAGGTTCGATGATTTAGTGAGAACTACAGACGAAATTAATAATAAAACAATGAAGGCAATTTTGAGAGCTCAAAGATGCCACCTCTAGTCTGAGGGAGAAAAGGAGGCTTAGATCTTAAAATTTACGCCGTCACCCTCATTACAAGGCCACACACCACGAGTCGATTTTTTTGACAATTTACGTCGTTGTGCTTGCATAGCCGGCAAGGAAAGTCCTTATGTCGAATTTGGTATACTAAGCTTGGTTTATTTCTGACTAAAATCACCAATTTTGAGCATACTTCAAACAGATTTTAAACCTATAAATACAACCACTACTGAGTCCCTGGACGTAAAGTAGCCTAATAAATTTAAACGCACCACAATAATAATCAGCAACAGATACCTGGACTGAAGCCAAGTAGTTGCATAAAGACAAAGGCACCACATGATAGAAGCCCTGCTGAGGCTTATAGTTAAGGTTGACGCATGTGGCTTCCAGCCTGATTTGATAGCTGAAGGGCAGGCGTCACACTTTAGAACCACAACTAATTCTTATGATTAACCCTTTTACATAATCATTTTCGGTCTCATACAACAGTTTTCATAACCACCTTCATTCAATTGGCACTGGTATATTGTCACTGATATCAAAGTAAGAAAGGAACTGCCACTCGGCAGTTAACTTCAAGTGAGATATTTGGGATTAAATTTTACAAAAATAACGATACACTAAAACCTTTTTCAAAAAGAACCGAAAGGTTCTCTGGGAGGCAAAGGATTGAAACTGGCGCACTTGCTCTCCAGTCTGATTTTGCAGCCGACGGACAGCCATGATAGAACCACCGCTAATTTTTATAATTATGGTTGAGGCACTTGCTCTTGAGTCTGATTTGGTAGCCAACGGACAGCCATGATAGAACTACCGCTAATTCTTATAATTAAGGTTGACGCACTTGCTCTCCAGCCTGATTTGATAGGCGACAGACAGCCACAACATGATAGAACCACCGCTAATTCTTGAGATTGACGTACTTGCTCTCCAGCCTGATTTGGTAGCCGACGGTGTGTCCTAGCCGCTCCCCGCGCTCGAGAGCAACGCGCTCAGCGATGGTCACGGCCGAGATGCGGCGGGGCTGCGTGCACAGCACGCGCACTGGCCGGCACTGCTGGGTAGCCTCGTCCAGCAGCATCTGTGGCACCTGCACGCCGAGTGAGAATTTCAGAGAGCACATCTGGTAATGAGTCAGGAAGAATATATCAGTGGGAATAGAAAAGATCTGCGATCACAAGTGAGGGTATTTATCTTTTAACACTGCACATCCATGCCAACGAAGATTAGTCCAGCAGCGTAGACTTCCGTTGCTCATAATTCTTAACTGGATCACTTTTTTTCTGTAGCCATGGGGGTTGTGTGCCCCTCAATTAACCTCAGAAGGAAGTTCACTCCTCATACCTACACAATAAGTATTTCACTTTCAGCACTGCTCTTCGACACATATCTAAGCTCTCAGAAGCAAAGGTAGTAAAATATTCAAGAAAATTGAACCCAAGCATACTTTTCTCTCCAACAAACATGTAAGCCCTTAGAAGCAAAAATAGCCAAATATTTAAAATAAACCGAACTCTAACATACTTCTCTTTCCAACAGACACGTAAGCTCTCGGAATTAAAGTTACTCAAACATTCGGAGTAAATTAAACTCAAGCAGTTCTCTCTCGTACAGACACATAAGCTCTCAGAAACCAAGATAGCCAAATACATTCAGCCAATCGAACTCTAGCATACTTCTCTAACAGACATGTAAGCTCTCGATAGACAATGCAGTCGAACATTCAGCGCAAGCAGTCCCCATGTATAATAGGGCCAGAACTATCTCGTGACCTGGGTAGTTTTGCCGGACCCGGTCTCTCCACACACGAGCACGACCTGGTGCCTGGCGATGGCCTCCAGGATGAAGGAGTGCTGGGCCCAGACCGGGAGACGCCTGGCGTCCGCAGCCACTTCCGAGAGGGCAGCAGGGGGCGGTACTTGCGGCGGGCCGGGCGTGAGGCGCCCCAATGATCTCAGCAGTCCCAGCTCCCGCACTGCGCCGGGATATACGTGCTGTGCTTAGTGGACGCGTCGCAACGGAGCTGACGTTTAAAGAGGTTAGGCTTTCGTGGTCACCGTGGCCGAGTGGTTAAGAACGCGCCCTTCACGAGAAGGTGTCGGCAGTTTGAATCCCGGCGACAAGCGGTGATCTCTACCCGTTGGGAAAAGGGAGAACTCAGCCACAATTCCCCACTCACGGCTTGACCGGGGGTACATTACATCCAGGTGTTAGTTAAAAGACATTTGAAAAAAACAATGTGCAAGATATGTATCAAGCTTGATTGATCGGAATAAATCATCTTTTTTAAATATTGATATTACGCTGATGGACGGGATGTAACGGTAAAGATTTCATCTTTTTACTATTATAACACAGACGGACGCGGGTTCACAGAAAATTTAAAAACATTCAACTTGAACAGCTATATCTGCTTTAGACAACTTTGGGAGTCTGGGGATTCCCAAGTCCCTCATGGCTGCTAAGCAGAACATACGCTTTCAACATGCAACTCTTGAGAGACGTTTTGAAATTCTATGAATGCCCCGCGGGTTGCTTGTCTCTAAGATGTGCTCGGAGATAATGCACTCAGTGGGGGATTTCACGATTGATCCCACGGCGAGCTCTTTAGAAAATCTGAGTGAAATACCAGAAAAAGGGGACCATTTTGGATCTTAGGGTGAAAGTGTGCAAGTTTTTAAATAATTCACACAATGCATCACAGTCATGAAACAGTACTCAGCACTCACGGTCAGCAGAGAGTAGCCGGTCGCGGTCAGTAGGGGGGAGAAGATCCTGCCGCTCTCTGCTGGTGACGGGACAGCGGTGCAGCAGCGCGGTGACCGCTCCCACCGCAGCCTCGCTCAGCTCCAACACCGCCTCCTGCCGCACGATGCTCGATTGCTGCTTCTTATACACCGTCACGTATCTGTGGCCGCCGCTTCTGCACACACACACACACACACGCCGGTTGTTCCTTCAATGGTTCTGTTGTGTTTAACTCTTTAACGTCCGCATTTTGTACTCACATTAGTGTAATTACAACCAACCTTCATTAACCCTTTAAAGAAGTCTGCATTTTGTACTATATTACCGTTTTCACAACCACCATCATTAACCTTTTAACGTCCGTATGTTGTATTCATATTACCGTTATCACACCACCATCATTAAACTGGCACCGGCATCATGTAGTCACCGACATCACAACGAGGAAATGACTGCCTCTCGACAATGAACTTCAAAGAACACATTAAGGCACAAATTTCACAGGGGATAAAATAGATCAGAGCTGTTTAAGAAAATGGATTTTGAAATCCACTTTGACGGTAAAGGGTTAATGGTGCGTCGAGCTTCTCTGCAGATTTATAGAGTAAGAATGTCTTCAACATTATCGCCTGAACACGACCACCGCTCCTGCCCACGCACGCTAGTTGTGTTTGATTCGTCGAGTTTTTCACAAGATTTTGAAAACAAAATATCTTGGCACGCATGATAATTTTTAGGTTGTTAGGACGAAGTGCCGTTAGCAGTCATCACGTCATCGTTAGCGGTGCCAAGTGTAAAATGACCATTGAGCACCTGCAGTGGGTCTTGATTCTTTCGACATCATTAACACGTAACTGTTTCGCGAGCGTAATTTTAATCCAGGCTTTTCTTCTTCAATTAAGATCAGGATTTTAAGATTTGTCAAGCCTACCTAATCCCAACAAAGGTGTTGCCTACAAAGGAAGGCACGAGTTAGTTGGAATTAAGCGATGGTGAATCTATGCATAAAGCATGTCGTCACACCTCGTGGATAGAAACAGCAAGATCGAAACAAATTAATGATACAAGATAAACGTTGAAGAAAGTTAGAAGTGCAAAAGAATGAACAGCAGTTTACCGAAAAAAGATAGTTCGTCACAAAAAACTTTTATTTCAATCAAGAACGGGCCTATTTAACGTTCACCTGGGGACTTGACATCTTCTTCCGGGGAGAAATAATTTCAATAGATTCAATAGTTTTGCTCCCTGAAAGATTTCATCATCAATTTGGCATGAAAATATGGCTAAATGTAGAGCAAATTTCACAGGAGCAATTTTTCAAACTTATTTGGGGATTAAAATGTAAATATTCATAATTATTACCAGCAAATTTTATTTCATTATTTTCAAATTTTTATTTATTTCAAATGTATATCTGTTTTTGACATTAAATTTTGATCCATCCCGCCACATCAGCCGAACTAAGATGATGATTGGATCGAATCAAAGGAGGAAATTGTAAAATGGTACAGCAAGTTTCCAGGTCTCAGCTCTAGTGGCACGGCCGGCACAACAGGAGAACAACAGCAGCGTAAGAATCGCCGGGTCAGAGAAATGAAGTAAAAATTAACATGAAGACTCTCGTAGAAGTTGCACGCCCTACGCCGTCGCTAAGTAGAACGAGGCAATAAACATGAAAACTCGTACAAGATATTGCACGCAATACTCCGTTGCTGAGTCAGAAAGATGAAGTGAATGAGGATGAAAACACGAATATTGCCAATCAAGATAACATACAACTCTAGTTGACACGGTATGCTGTTTTCACTCAAGATGCGGAAGACACGATGCAACAAATGAATGAAAAAGCCAGAGTACTTCACTAATATAAACGTGCAGTACAGAATTTCATTATCAGCCATTTTCTCCATCAACCATAATAGTCATTAGCAATTGCTAGTTTTCAGTCTCGCAGCCAGAGTTCCCAAACCGCACCCGTCTAAATAAGTAGTTTCTTCTATACACGTTTTTGACCAAACGTTTATCATCGCACAAACAATTAAGTAAATCGATTTTAATGAATAAATAAAATAAGAAAGTTATACTGAATGTGCCGTGCCCAACTCTCTTCAGCAAATCGTTTTCTGAAGAGGATGAATTAAAATCGGTAGCATGTCTCACTGTTCGTTGTGAGTGTAAGAGAGCACAACGCTCGTCCAACATACAGCTTAGAAATCAGCGACCAACAACTCAAACGGAAGCTACCAAATACGCGTCCAAAAGAGACGCGACCTATGCAACCCATTTCCTTAGTAAGAGTCGTTTTTCAAGAACTGCTAAGTCCAATGTTGCGCCCAGTGATCCACGCCACTGAGGCATTGAGCCACATGACTGTTTGGCGCTCTATGTCAATCTTAAAGTAATCCCATATCCGGAGAATGACACAGCAGTTCTTAGATTTTAGTCGCGTTGTAAAGGATAAGAACAACCACAGGTTATTTGGTTATGTTTATTCGAGTACGGTACAAAGAAAGTTTACAAACAAAAATGACACAAGAGAAATCGAACTAGACCTGTCTACATATTTGTACATACATGTTCGCATATATGAAGAGAAAAATGTACCCGTTCAAACTCCACAGAAACAAACCGACAAAACTTGACCACACTAGAATCGCGGCTGAGAAACGATACAGAACTGAAGCACAACATTCAAAAGTAGAACGAAAAATAATAATCTTAAGTCTCGTACGTGGAAACGAAATGAAGTGAATGCAGCTGGCAGTCAGACGCAAATATAAGCTCATCAGTCAGTCGCAACAAAACTTGTCTCAACCCAAAGCGAGTTCTTTTATCAACCAACAAAAAAAAAAGAATAACTGAATGTTTTGCGTGTCTACCGAGGCACAAAAGGAATATAATGCCAACCAGTCGTTCCAAAGCGATTCGACCTTTCCTGCATTAATTGTTAAACATTGACTCGCATTCCAATTCAAAAACTTCCACCAAAAAGTTGAGGACAACTTTGACAACATAGAACCACAGATATAAAAGTAACTTATATTGAAACAGGTGCAAATGCCATCGAAGAAGTCTAACAAAATAGTTCTGAATACAACATACTTCAGAAACAAGAAACCGAAAACAGAAAAGCCGCTCAAAATTCTCCGATTTCTGAACTACATGAATTTATATCACTGAATGCAATTAATTTTTCATTACGGGATCCTTGAATGTTTCACAGTAAGAGCGGGCATCTCCCAGAAAACAAAATTGGGGATACAAACACCAGGAGCACAGGAGACGCTAGAGTAGGAAGTCGTCAACACACGTCGGAGGTCTCCACAATGGGAGGAAAAGAAAAAAACAAGTGAACTAAGAGCAAACTCCTGCACTACGTGAGGCGGATTACAATGAAGGCGATGAGCATCTCACAAAAGATACTCTGGTCGGTATAAAACGAGTACGTTGTTCAATTATTAACCTCCAACCTAATTATTGATCACCTTGAAAATTTGTTCTGCTATGACTCATATTTCATGACAAATCTACAACGGAGACGCAATAAAGTACACTTAAATCTCAATCATTTAGGCACGTATTCATTGTTTAAGAAAGTTTTCTCATAGTTCAGGTGATTATCAGAGTTTAATTTAATCCAGAAAACTTCACTACTACTGCAGAGCATCATTGATTTAAAATTTTGGTCACTTCCAGTAAAAACAGGCATATGAGAAGAGTTAGTTCTCTAATGAGCACATAAATGTGAATTACGACAATCACGCCGCAATGATCAATGCACAAACCACTAGCAAGGAAGAAAATGGAGAGGAAGAACAAAATTATTTAAATTTAAAAACGAAGCCAGGTGGAGAATCACACCTAGCATTGCTTGTTCCGCATTGGGTACATGAAAATTTCACTCAAGAACGTTATTTCCCAAAGGTATCTTGATTACGACAAACGTTTGTAATGCTCCCAAGATAAAACGAATAAACATGGTGGCCTCAGGATAAGGTTGGAGATCGAGGCGTCACTGGTAACAACTCGTGCACGCTCTAGCACCAAGCTAACAAACTAAAGAATCCAAAAATAGCATTCTTGGAAGGCCTAATATGGGGTGGCTAATGACTCGGAAGGGCTTGAGCAGTACTTTTCTAATGCAGTTATTGGCCAGAGTTCTTAAAGACACCAGTGACATCACTAGGTTTTTTTGTAAACGCATGTCCACATCAAACTATACCTCGTAGGTCTAGGTCCACCAGAGTTATGGTATCCAACAACTTTTTTTACTAAGGGATGTAATGCTTCTACATCAGAGCTCAATGCTCTGCTCTAATCATTGAAAATTGCCTATTTCTCTAGCCCCACTGAGCCCAGCTAAAATAATTGAGGTGTTGAATTTTTATGTCTAAAAAAATCGCAGAAGTCACACTATCGACCAATGACCTACTTTATCGCATAGCAGCATTGAAATATGAAGATGAAATGTTAACCACTAGCATTGATCTGCATTCTAATCAACTTATCACACCTGAATGGTCTGTTACGTACTTAAAACTGGATGTTTGTTACGTGCATAATGAAACTACATAATTAGTTGCACTTTAAAATCGTAGAAACGAATAATTACCATTCAAACAACGAAAATGAAAATTTTGTATGAAGTACAGCAACTTGGAGTAGAGTCAAACCCAGTAAAAGTGAATTTTCTGATGAAAACACCTTGAAGAGAACAGACATCACAACAATCCCTATCTCGCCCACACAAGCTCAGACCAAGGTAAAGCGTGATAATGAAGCAAAAATAAACACCTCAAGAAAGACGAAGAGAAACGAAAAGCTAATTTATGCGTGAAATGAGAAACAATGTAGGTCTACATCCCTCGCAAAAAAACCAAACGTCAAAATTCGTACCTCAAGTCGATACAAGCACAAAAAATGGGGATGCCTAAATCGTGCAGAGGAATGAGGTCCATTATTTGGCGTACGAAGGTATTGAATGTCATTAAGTACTACGCCTGTACATCATCGTCGTAGCAGATACGCTAAGTTTGTAACAATGTTGTTCTTCCACAGCGATAGCGACTGAACTTCATTAAGAATTGATGAGAAAACATGAGGTGAAAGTATCAAAGATACTTCAGCAGTGCGTCTCGAGGACACAAAAAAATCACTCCGACCAAATAGAATTTGAAAAATACGAACCAAGCTGATCCAGAATTAATGCAGTGAAGTTCCTAGACTTGGTAACATAAGTACTAAAAACACCACCGTTTCTTATAAAAAACAATGAAATATGAGTTTACCGGGTGTCTTGAATATTTACTCTAAAATTCATTGTTATCGCGTTGAACAACTCACGAGAAAAGCTCGCTTGACTACTGCAGTGAGCGCCCAATCCCTTTTTCAAAGTTGTACAACTCAACAAACCAAGAGCGGGGAATTGACAATCTTCTATTAAACAGATGTCATATGTCAAATTTTACTCTTGGGAGTTCCCTTATCTCAGCAGGCAACCCTTCATAACACAACAGTAAACGTTCAAAGCAATTATTACGGGTATAAGATTCAGCCCATATTATCGATTTAGACCACACCACACGTTTTCAGTCTGACACACATAACCGGCCTGAGAAATAGATCACGTTACCAGTCTAAGACACAGCAGATGTTACAACTGTAGTAAACACAACACACGGTCAAATATCTACATGCTGAGAGCTCATTGCGCGTGCTCGAGATCGGAATCCACACTGTGGCACAACTATGCCAGCTCATTCAAACTGCTCATATTCAGTAGCGAAAATGGCAACGTAAAGAATATACCGATTAAATTCATGGTGAGTTTATTCAAACAATACTTGAACGGAATTTAACATCAGTACAAAGGAATGGGTAAGTTTCGAGCAGCTCATGTTAAGAATTCCTTTGCTGTATCGGAAGTGAACCTTACGTAGAGAATTTTACAGTAACGATAAATTCACAGAGAATCTTTAACCAGTCAAGAGGCCTAGAAATGAACTGTAACTAAAATACATGAAATGCCCTTAATAACTTAACTATAATTAAAGGCATTCACGTCAGCAGTACCCTTAACTGTTAGAAAATAAGACTGCTCATAACAAAATATAGAGCTTTGCACTCTACAATAGACTTTCTTATGCCCTGTAGAACCTACTTAATAATAACAAACGTGACAGTCGACAATTTTGCCAAGTCAGTGACCACACATGATTTCACACATTCAACAAAGAAATTTGGATCAGAAGATTCATCTCTCCCGTATCCAAGACACAGCTCAGACATTCCCTTCGTGGAAACTTTACCCAAGTCGACAGAGCTCTTTTAAATTGCAGCTAATACAGTATTTCAAGCTAAGACTACTGCTTCTAGTATGCCGAGTATTCCTCCAGTGGTTCAACTTTAACCGAGATGTTAGAATAAGATGAAGGGTGAAAGGGAGGATCAGGAAATCGAGTAGGCTGCGCTGGGTGATGAGAGCTGGAGGCCCGAGCCTTGGAAACATCTGAAGGCTGATACGGCGGCATCGAGGAACGACGATATTCACCGGAAGGTTCTAGCAGAGGATCGTAGGGCTCATATTTAACTTCAGGCGGCTCGGTCTTCATTACGGAGTGATCAGGAGGAGGGAATGCAACGTTAGCTCCGCTTGGTGCGTTCGGAGGTGCAGCGCCGTTGTAGAATTCGCCAGTCGAGCATGACGCAAATTCAGGTCCAGCACCACTGCCCAAACTGTTGCTGTAATAGCCATAGTCAGACCATTTGGGCTCGCTAGGAGCTACAACGCTGTACTCCGAACTCCTTATATTCTCGTGAGATGAATAGTGATGGAAGCCCGGCGAGTTGGGAAGAGGAGGAGGAGTATTGAAGAAACCAGGGCTGTGCAAGGAGTGCCTTCTGCGAGGGGAAGAAGCGCGTGGAATATAGGGGTGAGAGGGCGGGGGGCGAGAAAAGAAATCATATGGAACAGGACCAGACTCAGCACGTGGCCCTTGTTCGTGACGCGGTCCAAATTCTTGGCTGGAATGGTCCCTCGAAGGAACTGGATGCCCACGCACTGATGTGCGAGGAAAGCTCTGCGCTTCTGCACCCTCACGTGGTAGAGGCTGAAGATGATCAGGCGATGAAGCAGAAGGCCTGCGCAAGTGAGGTGACTCCCGCATGTTGGGCGGCACAGGAGATATGTCTCCCTGCGCACGAAGGGAACCAAATCTCCCTTGTGAATAGTGATCTTGAAAAGACGCACGAGGAGGATAATTTCGATTTTGCCGTGCACCATGATGGTCGGAGTAAGATGCGTCGCCCTCAGAACAACGCCGAGAAGCTCCAGGGTGATGCAAATGACGGGAAGCTTCATTCCTGCGCATCGGGAGACGTGTGAGGCTGGAGTGAGGTGTTGGGTTGAGACCATGAGAGTCGGACGACTGTACTTCGGAAGGCTCATTCGATTTGCTCGTTGAACTTCCATCATTACTGCTATCTGCACGAGTAGGCTCCTCAAAGCCCAAGACCTTACACTTCTCTTCTTCAAGCTTCATGAGGCGTTCATTTTCAGCCTCCATGTCCCTCACTTTGCGCCGCTCCGCTTTTTGCTTCAGCAGTTCCTGAACACCTCCGTATTTGAGAGCTTGTCTCTTCCATGAGCGCTGCCTCAGAGGTTTTTCGCTTTCGTCCTTTTTCATGAGCACGAGCCGGCGTTGCTCCGAAAGCCTGCAAAGAGAAGAAGACGGCTATGAGTAGCTGTCCCTCAAATTCTGATGCACTTCTCGTCCGCATAACTCAGTCACGAAGAGACTAGAAAATCAGTCAAATCTTGGAAGTCCTTCTTGCCCGTCTGACCCGGTAACTTGCTCCATCAACTGCTCATTTTTTGGCGCAGCCAACACACAGAAGCTAACGTTTGATCTTGATGCTTTCTTGTAGTGTCTGGGAACAATGAATCTATGCACTAATGAAGAACGCTGTCAAGTTCTCTCAACACTTCACCAATACATATATGAATATATGGGAGTCTCAACTCACATTCATAATCGATAAATAGAAGCAAAAGGAAATTAGCGATGAAATGCGAATGTTACAACTTAATTCGAACAAAATTAGCTGTCATAGCTGCAGTGAAACTTTTGTACACTTAGCATGGTATTAGAAAAAATGAATTAAATAAAAAAATTAGAAATCTACACTCGGATAACAACAAAATCACCAAGGAGCAATGTCGACTAGCACAACCAGTAGGCATTGCGATAACACCTCAATAAGCTTCAAAATCCTACCCAAGTCAGAGCGTCTAACATGAAGATATCTCTCATGAAGGCCAATGCCATTCAACGCACATTTCTTCACAAAAATGATTGATTGTAAGTTTGGTTTAAGAATCACTACGACAAAGATGTTCAAGGAAAGGATGAAGGCATCATTTAGTATGGAGTCAAGGAAACTAGGAATCTATGCACAAGGCGTGTTCCCGCACATGATTCCGTAAGCATAGAAACAGTAACTTGAAATGGAAGCTTAGGTAACAATATAAAAGTTGAAGAAGAAATTCAGAGGTGTTGAAAAACTCGACAGCAGTGAATCGAAAAAAGATGGTCCGGCACTTGAAACAAAAAACAGTACTTCAACAAAACGAAGGCTTGCCTAACTCTCAGCTAGAGACCTCACATTTTCCCCATGGGATTCTTAACAGAAAACTCATCTTCAATTAACACAATTCAAAATTCTGTGAGCAGTAAAAAAATTATTCTTGCAACATTCGATCAGCAACGTTGAATCGAGTTTTACTCATCCTTCCGTAGTCATATTACATCTGAAATACTTGAAATAAATTGTCTCAGAATACTTTCACGCATTGCAAATCATACTCGCATAAGGGTTGCTTTAAAACTACAACCATTGGTAACATATCCGCGCCATATGAGCTTTTTTATCTTATGATCCCATTTTATGGCACTATGTTCACAACGGAGAGAAAGATTAGATTACATGTTGGTTTAAGCCTCTCTAACCGCTACAAAAAAAAAACGCATTGATGACAGGAAGGAGGAATGCACCATTCAGTATGGAGATAAGGGAATGCGGAAGCTATGCAGAAGAGGCATAGAAACAGTAAGTTGAGAAAGAAGTTCATGAAACAAGATCAAGTTGAAAAAGAAAGTAGTAGGTGTTGCAAAACAGGACAGCAGTGAACCGAACAAAGATGAAACTTAACATAGTAAAAGTATTTTATTTCAACAAAAGGCTTACCTAACTTAAAGCTTGAGACCTCACATTTTCCCCCTGGGAGATGTTATCGTTTCAGCGTGGCATGGTGTATGAGCAAGTGCCACATAAAGAAAAGTTTGCTGCTATGCGGTTGCAAGGGCTAATGTTAATATAAAAATGATCTTGACAACGAAAGGCAGCGAATTTTTCATCTGAACAGTGCTAAGCAACATTTTTATGGGATGACCAATCGATTCTTATTACATCGAATAGCAAATATTGAATACAAAGTTTCAACATTCCATAAAATTCTCAATTTTTATTGAACAAACACTTAAATCGAACACGCGACACTCACAGTTATAAACGAACTAACAAACGCGATCACAGGCATAGTATTGCGCAAGATTCAGAAAGAATGGAAACAAGAAAACCAGCAATAACAATTAAAATGATACAAAACTGTCTGGTTTTAAAATGTTTCAACATGAAGATCCTTAGTTGATTAACATACACGAGTCTCGTCATGTCCATGTCAATTGCCGAAGAGACGATTGGAAGAAAAACCTGAATGATGCATCATTTTCTAATTATTAGTTCTAAATCACTAACATGAGAAATGACACGAAGTTTGTGCAACTCGGCTCAATTCCTGAAAGACCAATATTTCTCAAATCAAAACCGCTTCGCTCGGTCGCTGCGCAAGGACTTTCTTTCACAAATACGAAGTCCCGAAGGCGAAATTATGCCAACACAATTGTGGGTGCGTGGGTGTGTGTAATGGCAGCAGACACGCACCAGCGCGTCATTCACACACGCACCAGCGCGCCATCCACACACACACACCAGCGCGCCATCCACACACGCACCAGCGCGCCATCCACACACGCACCAGCGCGACATCCACACACGCACCAGCG
>JACJUY010001575.1:73523-139344 GCA_014220935.1 Platorchestia sp. MABIK
CCAGTGCTTCAGCCACACACGCACCAGCGCGCCATCCACACACGCACCAGCTCGCCATCCGCACCCGCACCAGTGCTTCAGCCGCACCCGCACCAGTGCTTCAGCCACACACGCACCAGCTCGCCATCCGCACCCGCACCAGTGCTTCAGCCACACACGCAAAAACGATTCACCCACACACTCGCGCGTCATCCGCTCGATGCGACAAGATGGAACTATGAATTATAGCGCAATTGCAACTCGGTATCAACGAAGACAAGTAAATAATGTAATAATTCCCTGCAATGCACAACAAAGGAAACTCCATAGTTTAGTGAACTCAAATTTGACCAACTGGAAGCTAAACGTTCACGATTTTACGGTCTTTTGCTACTTGCCTCGAGCACGTGAAGCCAGCTTACAACTAAGTGCTTCAAACCTCATGTAAACCTGAAAAAAACTTGGAGCTGGTGCCCGTTTTTCATACCGACCAGCCACAAGGCGAAGAAAGAGCGATTACTGAAAAGAGTGACACAAAAAACACTTATTTAAAAATTAGGCAAGCTGGGAATTTGGAACGAAATGTTGCACAGGGCTTGTAATATTCGAATTATATATGTCGAATTTTTGCCGGACGAAGACAATCGGCAAACAATTACACTGACAACGCAGGTGTAGAGGCAGGCACTGGCGTTACGCTGCAATGGAAGGAAGATTGAACTGTCCGGAGGTGATCAGTAAAAGCCACACTCAACTTCAATGCCGTTCGTCCAGAGTAACTAGAACTTAGTTCCATGTACTGTTCGTAGGGAAATTTGCAAGCAACCACAGTAATTACCTACTTGAACATTACCCACGGTAATCAATACGAGAGCATTAACCAGTGCGTTAAAATCTTTGTAGCGTCCTGTATTACACAACTAAGTGGACATCATTTGAGGGTGAACAATTCATCCGTAGTTTACCCGCCAGTTATAATTTGAAGCATGTCAATGACTCGCATTCACGACCTTATTACGAATTAAAAGGAGGCAAATAAGCTAATATTACATCTTTAAAATAAAGACCAGAAACAAATTGTATTCACACCGTTCGGGAAACGGGATTTTTTCAAAGTCCCGAGTTTAGGCGCGGCTATCGAAGCATTGGAAATAGGGAGTGTGGGGCCCTGCATAATTTCAAGGTATGAAACGTAAAAGAATAGATTATATGTAAGTTTAAGCCTCCCTAACCGCTACAAAAAAGAGCGTATCGAAGAGAGGAAGGAGGAAGGCACCATTTAGTATGGAGATAAGGGAATGCGGAATCTATGCAGAAGGAGCATAGACACAGTGAGTTGAGAAAGAAGTTCATGAAACAAGATAAAAGTGGAAGAAGAAAGTAGTAGGTGTTGAAAAATAGAACAGCAGTGAACCGAAAAAAAGATAGTCCTTAATATAACAAAAAACATTTTATTTCAACACAAAGAAGCCCTACCTAACTCTAAGCTCAGGCCCTCACATTTTCCCCCTAGGGCTCTATCTTCAGGAACACATTCACAACGCTAGGACTGAGGAGCGACCTATAAAGACACTGAGCAAAGAACAGATATCACAGTTGCAGTACAAGCAAGCGTTAATCTGTAGAACTTCCACAACATATCAATGAAGGAAGACCGGCAGGATCTATTAGTAGACCACTGACTGGTGTTGATGGTCATACTAAAACATGCAAGTGAAACTATTATTATTATAATGAACTTTAGTTTCAACATTTACTGTGGAACACACGGCGAATATTTTATGGAAAACACCCAAGATTCCTTGACTAAAATATTTACAATGAAATATGCGGAATAAAGCGCAACCTCTCGAGCCCTTGTAAACAAAAAGAGCCGACAGTTAAGCCATTCAATTACTCTAAAAACAACTACATTGTTCAGTCAACTCTGAGCAAATGCTTCGCTCCTCTTTTGTCGTGGGTGTTAGGTTCAACAACCACCAGCGATAGTGGAAACCCCAATTTCATATCTTAAGGCCAACTATCTATGAGTTAAAGCATAAAAGTGTTATAATTATAGGAAAAACACAATTTCCAAAAGCACTAACACTTCAAGTGTAAATCACACTTCAAGTATTAGTGCTTTTGGAAATCGCATTTTTCCTATAATTACTGCACAAATACTTCAAGGACAATTACTTCAATTATAAATCACACTCAAGGATCTGCAAAAGCATTAAGTGGTTCATTGCTAAATGGAAACATCCTTACCATATACCTTACCATTGCAGTCACTTGACATGCCGTAACACAGGGCACATCTCTATATGTTATTGGAGACAGACACACACGGGATAAATTAAACGTTTTACGTCCATTGGAAACAATATAACGCACATCAGAAACACAAAGACACAGCATAACACCTATCATAAACACTGATATATTACAACACACATCAGAAGTAGAAGACATAGTATAACCCACATCCCATGCACAAAAACACACAACATAAAACGCATCCTAAACACGACACACATCATAGACACATCATCATACGCATCATTAACCCATTAGACACATCACACACATCATAAACCCAGAAGACACATCATTAATACATGACACAAAAGTAGCCTAACACACATCAGAAACACACACAATACATACGCAAACAGAGACATGATACAACATACACCACAGACAACATAAAACAAATGCACTGACACAGTATTTTACATAATGTTCTCCCACCCACATCGCTGCTGTCACAAAATACAAAGTCCCGCCACCACAGAACACAAAAATATTATCAGCTACCCCAAAACACAGAAGCTCGGCTCTCACTCACCCTCTGCTCTTGCTCTTGAAGCCCATCTGCTGAGCGACGATGTGGACGTACTTCCGTTCCTCCGATGTCAGGGAAGACGGCAGCTCAAGTTCTGAAAATTATCTCACTTATAACACAGCATTACAAGCGTTGGCACATAATACATTTGAGATGTAATATTACAAGTATGTGACATGTTGTTGAAAATCCTCCTCAATAATGAAAAACATGATCTTGACAAACAAAGATGCCCTCTGAATAAGAAACGATGAAAATGATCTAAATTAGCACCATTCCCTTGAAGAGAAGGATAGCTCTGCCACATGTATAGCTCTATATCTAAAGTAAAACATCACTATTAGCAACATTTTAACAAAAGTAAATTAAATGTCAAGCAAAACGGAATTAACATATCAATTATCACACTTTACAGAGTAAAAAAGCATATTTGCTCTGGCTCAGAAACTATTTCAGAAAGAATTCTAATTCTACAGATGAAGAAGTATAAAAGTTAGTTTTAAGCTCATGGCAAAAATATTTTCACAGAGGAAAGAAATGAGATTATTTAGTATGGATTAAGGAAAACGAGAAATTTATGCACCAGTTGTGTCTCCACACCTTGTGCATAGATGCAGCAAGTTGGGAAGGAGAAGGATGAAGGAGCAAGGAGCAAAGAAGAGAAGCATAGAAGGTATGAAAACTGAAAGAAGCAAAGTGAGCACAAAAAATGCAAGTCCCAAAGTCATATCTATAGCTGAATTAACCTAACAGATCTCCCATATGGGTGCTGGTCCCAATTGCATTGATAAATAAACAAAACTTCCCTGAACCTAGAGTGAACTCTATTCCCATTGAGGGTCTACAGAAGGATATTTTCAGTCTTACCATTTCTTAAGTCTTGATTTTGGAAGATGCACCTCAGAATGTGGCATTACCCATAGTACTTGAGGCTTCCAGGAGCAAAATTTTCATAGAACAACACTAAACAGATCCTTGATGTCAGTTGTAGTATCATGCTTGAACCCCACAACCAAGAGAACTCAATCAGACTCCAAGACAATCATGGAGAAATGCTTACTGATAGGTCTCCTAGCCAAGTAACCACAGTGCTCTATTAACAGATAAATGAATGACTTCTGCCGTATAGCCCTGGCTGTTGACAGTGCGGGCTAGAACTAGAATTATATGTAGAAGATAAATTTAATAGATAAATAAAATACTAGAAAGAACATAAGTAGAATAACGAAATAAATAGAATGATAGATGACAAATAGACCATATGAATAAACAGAATGATAAATAGGTTTAATAGAATGACAGAAGAGAAACTAATCAGAAATTACCATTTCTGCTCTATTAACGCGATGGTCACGATGTGAGCCGTCGGGGTACACGGAGGAAATTTTCATAATGCTGCTGATCGACCAGTAGTCACAAACTTCACAAACTTGAGATTCATAAATACTTAATCAAAGCAAAATGAAAGCACTATTCAGTTGTTTTCCATTTTCCAAATTGCTCACTATAATTGACCTTATATTTTAGTTCAATATTGAACTTCAGTTGAAGCCATCACGGTCAACGTGTTAAAGGTGCAAAAATGAAACTAAAATATACCTTTTGTACACTAGAATACTTTTTCTTAGTCTTCTGGCCAAGGAAACCATCAGAGCATCCTATTTTTGCTCTATTAAAAGTGAGGAGAAAAAGAAACTAAAATTTACCTTTCATGTCCTCAGAAGTTTCAAGCTTTTTCAGAGCCAAGGAAATAGACACTCTGAGTTCTTCCGAGACATCACACTCGCCAATCCTCTCAAGGTACGTCAGTTTCTTCTTTTTCTTGGGCATCTTGTCAACTCGCTTTGCAATCTTGCCCTCTCCATTGGGACCCAGCACAGCCCTGCCATGCTGCTCCCTTGCTCCCTTCCTCCGTGTCTGCGAGGTGAAGAATAACATTAACACGTTGAGTGCAGCGTGACCCACCAGTTGTCATTGAGGGGATTTTCATAATGCTGTTGACCAACTGCAGTCACTGACTCAGTTTTCATATATACTTGATGAAAACTAGATAAACAAACAATCTATTTAATGTTTGTTATCAAAATTGATCTCTAAAAGTAATTTGAATTTGATATTCAACTTCAGTTTAACAAGTCACACTTCATGTGTCAACTCCATGCAAGCAAATTTATTGGATATCAATGAAATTTTCATGCTCTCCCACAAGTTTGAATAAGTGCAAATGAAATTTCCTCGAACTTAATTACAACATAACGTTGAGGCACACAACAACAAATGTGAAGTAGAATGAGGCTCAGGAAATGAATTGATATATCAAATCATGCACAGTAGTCTAGTTTAAAATTACAAGTCAACATTGCAACCTCTAAGTTTCTGATTAGAACCATTTAAGAAAAATTTTTTAAAAATAAATCTTACTGACCATATTTCCTATCATCAACCTCTGCATTTTTAGCCTTGGAGTTAAATATTTACCATTATGAATGCTGCCAAATTAGACAAAAACAGTCATTACTCATATTGACTGGATAGTAACAACAAAAAGGCAAATTTTTTGGGAAAAATGCACCCAACAAAGCATTTATAAAAATAAAATGAGCTAATGCCTGATTAATAACATGCATGTTAATGATATTAAAAAACTGGTCCACAATTTGGGAAGCCCTTCTAAAATGAGCTTACAAAATTTTATTTATAGAAGTTTAAATAATGCAGGAAATTTTGAAAGATGTAAAACCAAAGGCAAAACTAAAATGTAATCAAAAGCTGGAATATTTGGATAGATTTCCCTGATGGAACTGTATTGTTCAGTGATCCTTAATCCTGACCTAAGGCCAAATTTTTTCTCTATCAGATCTAAAGTTAATAAAAAGACAAAACAAACTCTACATGTATTAACTTTAGCATTCAATTACAAAATTACATTGATAGTCTTAAACCAAATGTTGCATGTCTTAACTTTAGCATTTAATGGTAAATTTAAATTAGATGCCTTCAACACATTTTACATGTCTTAACTTTAGAACTTGACACCAAAGTTTAAATTATAAGCCTTTTAACATACTCACCATTTTATTCCTTTATGATCAGCAAATTAAATTAGAATTTGACTTATTAACACCAATTCTGAAAAAAAGAGAAACAGTTTAGAATATGTTTATCCATCATTTAATCACTCAACACTGATGGCTTTTGGGTAATTAAATCAGAACATAACAATTCAAAACCAAACCTTGACCAGATCCAAAACTTGAAACAACCATTACCAGCAGATAAACAGACAAAACTAACATTTTTGCACAAGAAACTGTTCAGAAAAAATTAGATCACTAGTCAGGGATGAGAAATTGTAATAAGAAAGGATACTATTAACAATAGAAAAGTATCAAAAGTTTAACAGAAGTTACGGGCACTGTCTAGTCAAAAGTCCAGAATTTGTCAAATTTTCTGTTATTGCTCAGTTCAGTAAAGCAATGCATAGTTAACTTACATTAAAAACCTTGAAACATCTGAAGCACCTGAAACACGCAAACAGAAGAGAAGGAGAGGAAGTGGGAGTCACATGGCGTGTCAGCGCTCATGTGCCATATTGTGTCAGCTAATTTTTGCTCACCGACTGTTTATTTCTAAAGAGATATGTATTTATCATTGAGCTGTTCAAGAATCTTCATGATTTGGCAATGTTGAGTGCTTGGTACTGCTTGAGTAACAAAACAATATTTCACCTAGGGATGCCAGTCTCCATAGAATAGGATAGACAAACCCAATTAACCAAAACCTGTTTTATTCCTCCTGAAAGGGTTTGTTTTCTATCTTATTCAACTACTCACAAAAGATATTTCATAATTTATCTCATAACATAATGTTTTAAATTGATTGAAGATGTAAAAACTGTCCTAAATGTCTAATACAAAATGTCAAAATATACCAATTGCACAGGTGGCTCTTTGATTTATGAAACTAGAGTTTAAAATTTTTAGGAATGTTAAAAATATTGTCACCCATATGAGCAATAATAAATAAACCTGATGGCATACATTTTTTGAATCTCAAAGTATATTTGCCAAGGGCATTCTATGGCATGGTTTAGGTTGGATTCATTTTCTTTTCAGTTTACTGCCAGCACTTAGTGGTTTTCCTGAATTTTTGCACCTTCTTGCTGCATCAATTAATGTAAAATAAATCAATTATTTCACTCAATCTTACAAATTATATAGATAACCAACCATTGAAATAACTAATTGAAAAATGAAGTTGCTGATGTAAACAGTAGCAAACTTGGGAGTTGTAAATCCAAGAACTTACTAGAATGAATTTCATTTTTCATCAGAATTTGGCTAGTTTGTTAGAATTTTTATTTTGTTTGCCAAAAAAAATGACAACCATTTAAGACAAAATTTGAAACCACAGGATAAAAAAATAAACAATCATAGCCAAAAATGCCCCAAAAAACTCAGGTAAACAAGACTCTGCTGAAAGCATTCTTTTCTTGCCAACCAGTTTTAGGATTAGCTAAAGATCAAACTGAGACTAATTTTTTTGAGCAGACTATATTAAAAAGCTTATTCAATTCTACTACACAACATCCAATAGTCACCTGATACATGAATGCCATCAGATTGAAATTGAACTATCTAAAAATTATAGATGGACCACCCATGGTAGTTGGTTCTGCCTACAAAGTATGCAATTTTATGGAGATCTTATTTTGTTTAACTGTTTGTTGATTATTCTCACTAATCAATAATGTAAAAATTATTTGAACACATACAAATCTGTTATTGCCTTCAAAACCAGAAAAGCATATATGAAAATTTTTAAAACACAAGGAAAATTTTTTACTGGTGCTAACTGTGACAGCAAATCATAAATTGTAATACAGATAGCAGACTAGCAGCTATCAACATAGTTTAAAATTTCTACTTTAGAAATGTTTAAAAAAAATGGTCAAAAAATAACACAATTTCACTAAATTTTAAGAAATACAGGATAGAAGTTTAGTTCAAGATAGTTTTATAATAGAGGGAGAAATAGGTATATTATTAAACAAATCTCAATGCAATACATAACACACAAAGCTACTCTGATGGCCCACACTAATTGAAGCTTATGTGCTATGCCAAAGAAATGTCATCACCAAGAAGAGGTGATTGGTTATATAAATAGGGGGTCAATATTAAATTTAATTTTGTCAACAACTTCTATAATTTCATTAAAAAATTTACATAATTGGAGACAGTTTGAGACGTTTGATTTGAATGACATTATGCTCGCAAACGCTTAGGTTTTGAGATATAGCATAAATAAGGTTCAGGTAAGAATGCCATTAATGACAGTTTTGACATGGCTCTTCCGGCATTTTGAGGACAAAGACTACGCAAAGTTTCATGGCGGGAGACATTGGCCTTGGTATGATTAAGTTAAATTAAGTTATTTGAGGTTTACTGAGGTTAGTTCAGCTTAGTTTATTTAACTAACCTAACTTTACCAGCCCTAACCTTATCTATCATTATATCAAAACCATGTTTCTGCTTATTTTACGTGTCCATTTGTTTAATTTTATAAAGAACATTTCTATAACTTTAAAGTTGAACATCTCAAAAACTAAGCATTTGCAAGCACAATGTCATTTGTGTTAAATGTCTTCAATTGTAGCATAATACCCATGTGTGGCAATAAAATTGTTTGATCATTATTGAATTTAATGTTGTCAACAATTTCAATAATTTTGTTACCACATATGGGTAATATGGTACAATTTAAGACGTTTTACACAAATGACATTGTGCTTGCAAATACTTAGTTTTTGAGATATTTAACTTTGAAGTTATAGGAAAGTTGTTTATAAAATTGAACAAATGTACACGTAAATGAGCAGAAATGCGGTTTTAACGTTACGATAGGTGAGGTTAGGTAAAGTTAGGTTAGTTAAGTAAACTAACCTAAATTAATCTAAAATAACTTGAACTTGACTTAGCCCTACCAAGGTCAATATCTCTCGCCAAAAAACTTGGCGTAGTTTGCGTCCGTGCAGCGCCGGAAGAGCCATTTTGAAACTGCCGTTCATGCTATTCTTACCTGAACGTTATTTATGCTATATCTTGCAAACTAAGCATTTGCGAGCACAATGTCATTTGTGTAAAACGTCTTAAAATGTCTCCAATTACCTAGTTAGATCTTGCAACAAAATTTTGAATATCATTGCCAACATTAAATTCAATATTGACCAATTATTGAAATGGTTGACAACTTTAAATTCAATATTGACCAAATTGGGCAACTTAAATGTTACTTCAAAAGCTAGGCCCTGTACCAAATGGTAAAAAGAAAATAACTGGTAAGAATTACAAGATGGTAAAAAATTGACAAAATAATAGTAGCCATGACGTTTTGGATATATTTCCTTATGATTAAAATAAGTGTGCAAGACTGAATATAATAAATACTCAATTTGAGCTTGAATAACTTATATTAAGGGTTTATCACACTTTTACCAAATATGAGACACAGCTACAAAACTGTATCACATGGTTATTCTGCGATCACAGTCAAGGTGTAAAGTAACTGCACATAAATGCGTATAAAGATAAGTTTTCTCTAGCATCATCTAGGGAGAAAAAAAATCAAATATTTTACAACATCAAGCAATGTCGGCTCAAGTTGCCGATAATTTCTGAAGCTGATATTTAGCTAACTAGAAATTTAGATGGTACTTTGAACCGACTTTAAACAGGTAAATGAACAGTACTGAAATCACGCCAACACGGAAAGACAAATTAACTTTACAACAGCATAGCAACCACGACAGCGTACGTTCGCGGTTACAAGGTCGTTGTGTTGCACGGTGTTGCAATTGCCGCAAACAACCTCATGCAATACCAGCCGTGGCGGATTAGGACTATTTCGCTAACATAGCGCAACGTTTGCTGTCGACCGGTTTTAATTTTACATCGAAGACTCACGCGAAAAAAACCTGATGGATCCGCTAAAATGATTAATCTTTTGGCACGACTCAGTCAATTTGAACTTTTAGAGTAAAGTCGGCTTTTTGTTATACATTACTGGGGAGCAAATTACCTCTTACATCATTGCATCATAAGTTTGAAATATTTCAAAAAATCTTCGTTATGTTTTGAACGTTCATATATGCAGACATGTGAGACAGGAGATAAATGTTCAGCTAGAGAGTCTATTTTAATTGAAAAACCAATATCTGTTACCATCAAGGAATGATTTTAAAACGGATCATGTGAGTTCATGTGAGGTACACAATACCTTTAATTTTACGTATGTCTCATTTCAATTTTTCTTATGACATCTAATGAAATGCATTTATAAGCTGTACATAAATTTATTCAAAAATATTTTAAAAGGTATTATTTTGAACTTGAATTAAAATTTCCCACTCTGATTATGGCAGATAAACTTCTTGATTTAAACTGAGTTGTATGTTTTAGCTACTCAGTGAATATTATATTATAATTTGTTCTGAAAATTCGGAATAACTTCTCAAATTGTATGAAAGAGAGATGAGAGAAATGCTGTGAATTAACCACAATGAACCTTCTGCTTACAAATTTATCTCAATTGTATTTTGTAAGAACATTCCTCTTTTTCAAGGATACTGCTTTTTTATTCGTTTTCAGATCTGTTAGGATGATCTGCGTTCTACGTTTTCTCCTGAACGTTAATTGTACAAGGAAGTATTAAATCCTGAGTAGTTTATTAGAGAAGTCTGGTAAACAGACACTAAATTCTTTGTGTGAATATTGTGGAAGAAGTTTTAAGTCGTTACAAAAGCACCAACACTGTTGGCCCCTCACTTTCAATTCAATTGAAAAATTTAAAAGCGTTTTCGATATCCAAATTAATTGTCTCACTAACAGAATAGGTAGTTTAAAGCTCTGTTTCTAATGCAAAGGTTTTTTCTCAGACAAAAGAGCAGAGACAATTCAGTAAGGACTAGATAAAAACTGGAAAATAGGCACAAGGTGTGTTCCTTTAAAGGTTACTCTGCACACAAAAACAGCGAATTAGTAAGGAATAAGAAGAAAAAAGATTTATTTTCCCATCAAGCCTGATACATATCATCTTGTACATTGGTTGTTTCAAATGTCTTTCCACTAACACCAGGACCCAATGGCGGTTATCCCCGGTCAAGCCGGTACCCATTTCCGACATCTGGTTAGAGTGGGGAATTGTGGCTGAGTTCTCCCTTTTCCTAACGGGGAGGAACACCGTGCGGTACTGCCTGGATTCGAACCGCCTACACTTTCTTGTGAATGGCGCATTCTTAACCACACGGCCATGGTGACCACAGAAAAGACGAAGAAGAGATAGTGCAGAAGGTATAAAAATTGAAAGAAAAATTTATATTATGAGTACTGGTTTTCAATGTAAAAGCTGTTACCTCAACTGTAAATAGGCCTTCGGAAATTCCATCTTTCATGCCTATGTACAGTTGAGGTAATAGCATTCACATGGAAAGTCAGTACTCAATAAAAGTTATTTTATTATAGCGCTAAAACTTATGATGCTAGATAAAATATTCCTCTTAATTTTAGCATCGACATCCCAAAAACTGAGAAAAACTATTTTTTTCAAGCACACATCCATGGAGCAGCATCTTCAAAACTTGCGTCTTTAATACTTATTATCAAATGACTGTGTTTTAAAAATAGTTTTCAGTTTCTTAGCCTTAAGAAGAGGGAGTGACTGAAGTCAATGTCTGGAAGACATCTTGCTTAAACTCCTACTACTCATCTGCACTTGCCAAAAGCACACGAGTGGCTCACATACTCAGGTGAAAATATATTTTTGGCCTGATTGAGAGCGAACTAGGGTCTTCTTTGTCCAACGTGTGGCGATTAACCTTTCGTACCATGTCATCTCAAAATAATAGAGTACCTACTTCATTTGAAACCAGTATTCACCTGTATTCTTTTCTCTCGGGACGACAACTATAAAATCAAGAAATACGTAGATCCAATCAACACAAAAACGCAGAATACACTATTTGAAAACTATGTTCGCATGTAGCCTTTGACAGAGGGAAAATATTTTTGACACTAGCGAGTCATTGCACTTACATACCGTGCCATGTTGTGCAGCTACCCTGCGCGATATTCTCAAACTGTTAGAAGAAATCGACACTGGAACACCAACAATTCACTCGTACCCGAATAAATTTAATCAAGACATTCTTCCCTAACTGCAAATGATTTCGTTTGAACCCAGATTTAGTTGAACTGCATCGCACAAACTATACGTATGTGCTTCAATGGTGATCGTTTATGCGAAATAATTGAAAACAAGTGTACCCAATGCAATCTTTATTGAAAAATCTCCGGCACTGCAATCGAATATCACTCCTCCTCTCCTTTGAAAGCCGCTTAGATGGTTTTACCGCGCAAAGTGTAAGAATTCGTTTCCTAGAATTTTTTTCATGGAGCCCAGAGTCTAAAAGTTATAAATTAGTAACGGAGAACTAAAAAATTTCATGGCATATACGCCGCTTTGCAAGATCTCATCTATGCTAGATGAATGAGCCAGTAACAATTGCACTTCCTCTCACGGTCGGGGACTTGGAAAAAATTTCCCATAGTTCTACCTCTCGCGTTCTTCACATTGAACATGAAAATGAGGTCCGACAAAAGACGGCCCCCATGTTATCGTGTCAATGAAACACAAATCCGATTTTCGCTTTTTTCTTTGTTTCCAGTAAAAGTACTCCATTTCAGAGGTAGAGAAAGAGGTCAAAAAATGAACAGCTCTAATTGAAAAGTTTTACTTAGATTATTGCTTATAATATGAAGATCGTGGTATTCTCACCACTCCAGTCACTAAAATTCTCAAGAAACTGAATTCGTTCCCAATTCTTGATATATACAAGAATAAAGGCATAAATAAAGTTCAAACACCAAATTACGAAAACACATTGGAAAAAGGTTTTGAAATTGTTAATGTGGATAAAATTAGCAAAATCACGAGAAGTTCTTCTGAGAAAGGTTACCACGCAACGCACTCGTGCTGGGCTTTCAATAGGCTAGATAAGTTAGTTTAAGTTTCTTTAATCACAACAAGGGTGTTCCAAAAAGAGAGAGTAGGACAAGACCATTTAGTAAAGAGTTTAGGGAAAGAGGAATCAATGCGCATGGTGTGTTCCCACCCAAAAACTTCTGTACATGAAAAGCGTTAAGTTGAGAAAGAAGTTTATGGAATAAGGTAAAAAATTAAATAGAAACGTTGTAGATGCAGAAAAACAGGATAACAGTTTACCGAAAAAGATGGTCCGTAACAAAACAAAAACTATTCTAGTTCATCAAAAGTAAGGTCTACCTAACCTTCAACTCGGGACTCCTCCTATTCCCCCTGGGAGTGCTAATTGCCATAGCTGCAGTGGTTGTATCCTTCTGAGGTGGTTGACTTCCAATACTTCTGTGTTCTGTGAACTCCTCATTCCGCATTCGTTGCATACTCTGTTAAATTTTATTTGACAGTTGTGTTCACATAACAGTAACCTCACAAATAATTACACACATTTTGAGAGTTGGCATTAGAAACAGACCAAGTTTCTCGACGTTAATGTATTGCTCCCATACAAGATAACTTGTAAATATATCCCCGACCACGACTCGAAATGATTCGTTTTGTCTTCACTAAACAATACTTTTCGACTTCAGAACTGAGGGCTCGTGATCTGTTTTTCCGTTGTCATCACTCGTCACAATGGACAATTTTTCATTTTTGGTTTTATGCGATTCACCTTCTAACTTCTTTCCAGTACTTATGTCAATACGTTTTGGACCGATTTCTGTGGAGCTCCCTTCCAGCTTAGTTACTTCGCTACGTTCAGCAGACGAACGAGAGCTTGCAGGACAAGGGACACTTTTCAGATTCTGTCCTTCAGCTATGTTAGAAGTCTTCCGTTCAGTGGATGTACTTGAATCGCATGCTTTCGGGGCATTTCCCTGAGCAGTAGGAACATTCAAAGACTTGCTCAATTTTACAGGAACAGTGCTCTCTGATTTGCTATGTTTTTTGCGTTCCACTGGATTTTGAGGCGTAATGTCTGAGCCCCTTTTGCTATCGAATGTCTTTGCACTGGTCCGTTCACTTGAGGAATGTTCAGGGTCTTTTGCACTTGATGAGTCGAGAGAAGAGCGGTCTTTGTTGGTCCCAGGTTCCTCAGAAGATTGAAAAACATTTTTGTCTTGCCCACAATCTTCCACAGTGGGTGGTTTTGAGGAAGCGAGGTGACTTGATTTAAAGGATTCTGAGCTAACTCCTCCTTTTGTTAAGGAAGTTTTTCCTGCGCCACTGCGTTCGCTCCCGACCTCTGTGACCACTCCAGTAGAACTTTTCGGTGATACTGAAAATTCCTCTAGTTTTTTATTTTCGGGCTTCGAAGCTACTTCGGACGGCAGACTACTTTTTGTAGCTGTCTTTTTCCGCTCCTTGAGGGTTGCAATATCCTTCACTGACTTTATTTTGTCCCCAGAAGCGTGTCCAGTTTCAGGTTTTCGAACTTGAGCACCAACGGACTCTGTACGTAGAGCCGGAGGCTCGTCTTCGGGCTGGTTGACTTTCTGGTGCAAGTTTTGCTCTGAGGACTTGGTTTTCTTGTGAAAAGACTCTGTGTTGAACTTTTGGCTGACTTTGTCCAAGTTTACTTTCTTACTACTAGACTTTATTCCATCGTTGCCAGACGCTGATGCAGACTCACGTTTTTTCTCAGGGTTTGTCTTGCCATCATCCCGTTTCTTTGGCTTGATAGTTTTTTCTCGGTTTTCCCGCTGGGTACTTTTACCGGAAGAGCAAGGCATTAGTGATTGAATTGCTTCAGTTTCACCGGTTTCCTGCGCTCCTCGAACGGTGCCGGTGGTATTTTTCTTAAACTTTGAAGTGGATGGCAGATGAACAGACGAAACATTCTCGCATTTGGACGGAATAATTTTTTTTACTTTAACACATTTAGGATCCATCGCTTTTTTATGTTCAGATAGATCGTCAGACTTCCTCTTGCTGATTCTAGAAGGTGATGCATTCGAAGAATGTTTGAATACTTCGTCGTGAGGAGCTTGGCGAGTTTCTTCACACGTTTCATCTTCCTTAAACAGTTTCTTTTTCGGCTTCGAATTTTCTTTCGTACTTTTTTCTGTTGTCTCCCGATAGACTGTGTCTTGTGAAGGAGAGCCCTCACTTGACTTCTTTCTTAATTTAGCAGAGTATCTTGAACAGGCACTGCTTTTATGTTTGTCAAGTTTCTTAGTCTGAGTTGATTCAGACGAGGATGATCTTTCTCGTTTTATAATTTTATTTTCAGAAGTTTTAATCGTCATCTTCACGTGTTCTAACTCAATATCAGTTGATGACTCCATAAGTGCACTATCATCTTTTTTAGACAAGTTAACCTGACTGAGCTCTTCTTTATCCATAGTATTCATCTCTTTGACTGGCTGTTGTTTCAATTTCTTTGACCTTGTGATGATATCCTTTTCTCGCCTGTGTTCTTTCTTTGGCATCGACGCTGCTTGTTTTTTATCATAGGTATCTAAATCGTCAAATGGAATACTTTTTGCAGGTTTTCCACTATCGTCCTTGATGACATCGGACGATGATGATTTTGAAGCCGTTCCAGTTTTATGAGCTTCGTGTGAGTCACGGGAGCGACGTTGCGTTCTCCGAGGCTGATGATCCGAGTCCGTGGTGGAGGGAGGCAACATCCCCAAGTCATCGTTCGAAGAGAAACTATCATCCGATTTTTCTTTACTGGCTTCAGCTCGAGCCAACCATTTAGACTTTGGCCCAAAGAAAGATTTCTTTGGAGAAACTCCTTCGTCTTTGGACTCTTTATAAGCATCTTGGAATTTGCAAGAGAGGTTCGATGACGAACCTATATCTTCCAGTTCAACAGTCACCACTTTCAGGTTTTTCCTCGGATTCTTAATAGATGAGGTGAAATCATTATCAGAATCAGTAAAACGAGAAGGTCTTCTTCTACATCTGAGAGATTTTTCTTCCGAACGGTTTCCTTCTTCAGAATTTTTTTCAGACGGTTTTCTGTCTGGTGATGAGCGATGTTCGTCTTTCTTCGAAGACTGACAACGCATTGGATTCGGGCTGTTTTCCTTAGTAGATTCTTGAGATAGGTCACCCAACCCGAATCTGTCATTACTCGCTTGCGGGCTACTAGTTATATTACTGTCTGCATTTGACAAATCACATTTCTCCTCGACTGCTTCTGGAACAGCACAGCCAATCGATTCGTCCGGGGTCTCATCCATTGGAACATCTCCAGTGACACCTTGTGCAACTGATCCCGTTTTATTCTCACTCGGAGAAACAACGGAAGATCTTTGACTCAGTTTCTGTATGTGAGTTTTCAATATCTCTTGGAAAGCTGATTTGACCAAGCGAGACTGAACGGCCATGCTGACTTTCTTTACCGTGGGTGGAATTCTAGCCAGAATTCCCTTTTTAACTTCTGTGTAGCCGTGCGTCTGTGCCCAGGCTCGTATTGCTCCTTCAGGAACGTGAACGCAGTTTTCGAGTCCCAGCCATGAAAGCAATTTCAGTTTCGCCAACTCGGGTAAGCAAAATACAGTCAAACTTGGACAAGCCCGGACATCCAAAGACTCCAAAGACCCAGCTAAGTTATCAGCAAGCATGCATATGGTGTCTTCAGTCACCATAACACAGCTGCTCAAATCCAAGTGAACAAGACGCAATTGAGAACAAATTAGTTTGACACTAACATCAGTGATGAGTGCATTTGACAATGAGAGGTGAGTCAAATTCTTCAGGCGAGAACATTGCTGGTTCCTAAATCCAGGTCTTTTAGATACAGGAGACGAGAACATTAGCGCTACAGTGTCGTCATTGATTCCCTGCACAAAATTCAAGTTAAGTTTAGCAAGCGGCGGACAATAGCAAGTGGCGATCTCACGAACTTCGCCCCAGCACAATCCTTCCATCTCAAGCTCGCTAAGTTGAGGCAGTCGCATCAAAAGCCACTTGAGCTGGGGCTGAGTAATGTGCACCCAACTGAGAGTGAGTTTGCCAGGCTGTCTACGGACGATTCCCTCTAGCTGGTCGGGTCTGACGGGCTTATTTGGGGGCAAGGTGATATGTTGCCACAAGGACGGATGTATGGCCCACCGCGCCCACTCCCTGCAAACTCTCATGACAGCCAGAAGGTTGGTAACGGGTAGCAATTTGAAGACACACAAAAGCACAAGCCCGCTCATGTTGGCAGGCTTGCTGTTCTTCACTGGGCTTTCGTAGTCCACCAAGCCAGCATCGGCTCGACTTAATTCGATGGGCGCCGGCCGGACCACCCACTGAGGAGCGACCAAAGTTTTACTGACCCGAGCCTGGAGCTGCTCCCAGGTCGGCATGGGAGGAGGAGCTGCCTCGCCACTCTGCCCAACAAAAACAACGCATTACACACCTGACGACAACGAAGCCTGAGCATTATGCAGTTCACGATGCGCCTTTTGATACATGCGATCCGAGCGCACGTATAATGAGGAATTGAAATATACCTTTACTAACTGTTGGTATCGAGACGAAAAAGCGTCTAATTTTGTAATTAGGTACAGAGTGCGAGTACAGAGCGAAAGATCCACCGAGAAAAATTTTTTCCCAGGGGTTGATAAGTACACAAAGAATGACACGTAAACTCAAGATTTGTAGATCTCACTAAGCTCTCCAGGCTTGAGTTCAAGTCACGAATAGTAGACTAATTTTATCACTATAAGCTGAGATTAGCATAAGATAACGTCATTCAACTCGAGAATCGACCACAGTGGAATTGCAAATTTCGAATTTTTTTATTCCAGTTTACCTTGTCGACCAGTACACCTTGGGTTGTAAAAGGAAGCAAGAGCTGCTGCAGCGCTTGCACAGGACGCTGTGCACGCTCGTTAGATAACTTTAAATGAAATATTTCGCAGTTAGATTTTTCAACTTGAAAAAATCAAGCCTAGCCAAACATTACCATTCCTAACCATCTTACCTTAACTAAACCTATTCATACTATTGATCAATTTTCTGAATTAAAAATTGTGAAGATAGGTTTACGTGGACGCTGTTTTGTTTCACAATTTTTGATTTGCAAGACAACAAGAGTAAATTCTCGGCGTAACGCATTGTTTCTAATTATGATCCGGATCTTTTTCAATAGCGTAAACAAATTTTTGCCTCAAAAGTTATTGAAAACAGTGTGATGCGGAAGGAAAGACCGTGGCGCTTCCTATTTTCTAAATTTAAATAGCGGTGAAATCGCTAAATATTATTCGCATCATGAAAAATGGTTATCAATATTAACCAAGACATTTATAAATAAACACCTTTTAAGGAGTCGGTAGCAGAAAATTCGCAGGACATGAATAATAATTAATTCAATATATATTCGCATCCAGGATATGATAGTATTCTGCGTCAGTAAATTTTTTCATCAAATGAAGACATACAGAAAAAAATATATGTAACGTTAAATAATCTATATATTTCCTACATGAGATGGACAGGATAAAGGCAAGAAAAATACCTAATCAAATGTTGCAAAACCGTAGAAGGAAGAATTGTTTAAAAGCTAGAGAAAGACATTTCATGTTTCCAACATTCAAAATAAAAAGTACAAAAATACCCAGCTAGAATTACTAAAACACGAAGATTTACAACAGAATATTCTTCAGTGTGTCACGCTATTCAACGAATCGAAAGGCAAAAATTTTATACGATGCTGTGAAAAACTCGTATCATAAAATGCTAAAATAGTATACAATGCGTTTTCGCACCGAGTATTGTTACTCATTGTTTAGAAAGTCATCAAGCAAGATTCAGTTCAGCTTCTAAGTGGTTAGTAGATCAACCGTCATTGTGTAGAAAATTGAAGGTTAGATTAGATTAGTTATGACAGAGCAGGTTGGGGGAGACTAGGTAATTCAAAAAAATTAATTGATAGATTATATGAAAGCTTTAGCCACCCTTTACCACAACAAAGATGTTCAAAGAGAGGAAGGACGAAGGCACCATTCAGAATGGAGTTAAGGGAACGCGGAATCTACGCACAAGGTGCATAAAAACAGTAAGCTAAGAAATAATAATAATAATAATAACTCATTTAACGACAGCTTCGGTCATAAACTATTTAGCTGTCGCTTTGGCCTTCAGGCCGCTAAGAAAGAAGTTAATTGAAGAAAAAAAAACCCGCGTTATCTCTTACGTACAGATAATCATTATTGACTAATATACTCCAGCCGTCACAAATAAATTAATTTTTAAGTTGAGGTATTATTAATTTCTGAAAGTTTCATGAAAAAAATGGTTCCATTACCTGTTCCTTCATTCTTTAATTCTGTTATTTTGCGCTTGGGATAACTCCACATAAACCAGCAAGCATGAATAACACTTTAAAAGCAGAATTTTGTAATCTTTATGCAGTGATCTCGTATCCAGTTTACCCGAGGATCAGAGACGGCCAGGCCAATCAAGCTAGTAACACACTTTGTATTAGATTAGATTAGATTATTAGTTAGTTTAAGCCTCCCTATCCGCTACAAAGGCGATCCAAAGAGAGGNAAACAAGATCAAAGTTCAAGAAGAAAGTAGTAGGTGTTGAAAAAACAGGACAGCAGTGAACCGAAAAAAGATGGTCCGTAACAGAACAAAGACCTGTTATTTCAACAAAAAGGAAGTTTACCTAACCCTTAGCTCGGGCCCTCACATAGTCCCCCTGGGAGCGCTAATTCCCATAGATACAATAGTTGTATCCCCCTGAGGGGACACACTTTGTATTATCATTTAGGAAAATATCAATATTATTATTTAGGAGGATGAATTTCCAGGAGCAGTGACAAATCATCATCAGCAAATCATGATCTTAAGCATATTACCAAGTTATATTTATCTGCTTTATGCCAAAGCGACTTAAAAACGGACTCCACTTCATACACATGCCTTGTTTTCAGCGTCAAAATACTCTTTAAAAGCACCCATGCTGAGCACCTCATTTGCACACTCTTCATTACCTCCCCTCTATCTTTTCATGTAATGCATACACGACACAAACATGTGAAAGAAAATTTCATTCTTGCCATACTGAAAATTTTACACGTATTTCCGAACCCTGTTCAAAGAGCATGTATGAACATCATCTTGACCACTAAAATCGTGACCCCCAATGGACAAGGTATGGGCTACAAAAGACAGAGTGCTGTGAACACAGGGGCTCGAAAATAATTCGAGTTACATCTCATTTGCCCTTTTTAAAAACTAGTTTTAAGTTTCCACATGAATCATGTATAGCAACATAAAAAATTGTGTTAATTTGATGACTTAAATTCTAAATTTGAATGATAACCTTACCAATCGCAACATTTCCGATGAAAGAGACTTAAAAGTTGCAGCTAGTTGCGCACGAAGTTATACTGTATAATGCCGAAAACTTGCCACGAAACAACGAAGCAGAAAATTCAAGTTCAAATGGCTTGTATTTAGCCCAGTGATCTGTTTAATGAAATTTATTCTGGAATTACAGAATAGTTTATGAAATCGAATTTTTAAATCAATAAGTGGAAAACGTAATTTCATTAGCGAAGAATATAAATTCCATAGTGATATTTAAAATTTCAAATATTTATAGAAACCATAGACAAGTTACTTGAATTAACTCTAAGGTCAACCAAGAAGAGAAAAACATTTCCTAATAAAAGTTCAACACCTCGAAAATCAATTATGGTTATATTCTTACTATATCCAACCATTGCAAGTTGTGTGGACTTGCAAGTTCATTAATGCCATTGATGCTCATGGGCATGCCTAATAATAAACCGACATGATCAATACCATACTAAATGCAATGTTGAAACAAAGATTCATCTCAACCTTTCACTTAGTAGAGGCTTCCGATATATTTTCCTGGAATGAAAATTTTCCAAATTCCACAGGTACCCTTAACTGGCATTGGTCAAACGTCCCTCCAAGGGTTGAATTCCTTCCAGTATTTCAACTTTCTAATACGCGGCAAGGGCTTTAGAATATTAATTTAGTCTACAAAATTGCTAGTGTTCAGATACGCGGAGGTTTTCAAATTTAAATAGGGTTTTCCTTTCAAAAAGCATTACAGGAAAAAAAACATGAGTCGAGCATGTGTAATAAGCAGGGATATTCGTTTGACTTCGTTAGAATTAGCCAGCATTGACACACTTTTCAATGAACGGTTATTGCAATTTACTTTTATTTTGAGTTTACTTTGTTTTTCGTCCTGGTTTTCTACACCGAGATTCTGAAATTGGGATGGTTTTACGATTTCTCTCGTACGTCTTACGCTATCTCATCTTACATGTCGCACGTTAGGAACCTGTTTACCACTGTTCATCGGACACCCTTCTCAAATTCTTTAATTACGCGTTTTTCAGAGCGCTCCGTTCTTTTAGCGCTCAGAAAAATTACTAATTACATTGTCAAGTTAAAGTCTCATTTCATGATCAAACTAGAGTAATGTTCTAAAATCCCATGGTGCACGATGTGATCTAGAAATTCATTCACTATTTCGAGAATTTACGCGCATTTTGGTTATACGATTCAAACGTTGCACGCAGTACCTTGGACACCTGGGTGTTTTTCCTCTGCCAGCAATACATCAATGAATATTCGACTCACTAAAACCCGTCTTCATATATAATAATAAATTTAGGGTTGCGTTTTCTCCAGGGTCTTCAGCAAGTTGCAACTATAGAACCCCCTAGTTTAGGCTTTTCATATGTGAACGCACCTTTCGCAAAATTAATTTAGAAAAATAATTTGAGTTGCATCGCATTTGCTTTCTAAAAACTGAAAATTTTCACACAGATCATTTATAGTAGTATCAAAATCATATTAATTTGACGACTTCAATTCTAAATTTCTATGAAAACCTCACAAAGTGCAGCACTTCAAAGTTGAAGCTAGTAATTGCCAAATTTCTTGAGAAGCACTCAGATGAGTTTATGGCTTGTGCTCTATCATACGAGCTCTAGCGACATAATTTTTCGATATTATACAACGATGTTTAATCTGGCAATAACGGCAATAGATTGCAAAATTAACATCCGAATTTGTTGAGATAAAAATGCAACGCTAAGCATTTTTCTTTAGTACAGTACCAGGGGTTCTTAAATTTTATACTCTTTGTGTTGCCACCACCAGTGTGTGTTGAAGCGCCACAGAAGTCAAATGACTTGGGCAAAAGTGAACTCCTCAAATGTGAAAGAAGTAAAATTCAGCTCCACAGTTGACGGAAACAAAGATGAAGTTGGATTACTAATTACACATCCTTAAAACTACAATTAGTAGTTTTTGTACTGTCGAACGAAGGAAAATTAAACCAAGTTATCAACTGAACTACTTAGTGTATTTCAATATCATGACAAGAGATAAAATACACAATGCCAAGTTGAATTTCTGGAAAAAATCAATTTACACAACACCTGGCGTGGGTGTGGTAGAACAAGTCACGGGGCAGAAACTTTTAAGAGAACTTCCGGCGATGAGCGGCTTTTTAACATACGCTGCTTCTTCCACTAGTACGGCCACCTCGCACCAATACAAAAGAACATTTATAACGCGGTTCAAGATTCATCAAATGGAACCAAATAACAATCTTGAAAAGTTACAAAGTCTGACCCTGATGAGTTCCGACCTACAAAAGCATATTCCTGAGAAAGACGAAATTTCAAAACGAAAGAAGAGCGAAGTTTGTCTAAACTACGACAACTTTCCTTTACTCACATAATTGACAACTCTACTGAAATGACTTAAGAAGAGGAAGATAATTTCTCGATTTGAGAACGACACTCGGAGGCAACATTCGGTGGAATGAAGATGTTCATGGTCAACACTCTGGTACTGTACTGGAATAATGTTTAGCGTTGATTGAAGATATATACATGAAAATCATACCACCAAGAAATCAGGCTTGAACGGAAAAAGCGTTTATGTACAATGTAGAGTTCATGCTTCAGGATTTACTGAAGAATTGTAGAGAACTCCTTCATATTAAAGGTACGTATAAATTACATCACTAGAATGGAGGCGAGATCCACTTATGTTGCTTCCCAGAATAATACAATAAACACAGGAAAGAAGACATTGTACATACAAAAGGCAACAACGGCAGCTTAACACTACTGTAGCTGATGCAACATGAGCACCTCTACAGCCAACAACTCAGACAAATCGCCTACATTGAATGCGTTATAAACAGAAGTGGTGAGCCAGGACAGCCCAGTCTAATTCTCACGACTTAGTGCAGAGGTTTGAGTTTCAAATCTTGAGGTCGACGTAACTTATTATGTAACTGGTCAGAAAAAAGACTAGAAAAAATCTTATCAATTCTCCAGTTCTTAGATTCCTTTGAAGTACGTAAGACAATCCACTACAATTCCATTCGAAATAGTCTTACTAAAGTTTTTAGCTCCCAGCTTCAGACACACAGTTCATCGAACCCAATTTCCAAATCTTGCCATACACGCATCATGCAAAACATTAGGACCACACAAATCATAGTGTATAAATATCAGAATAAAGATTACATTGTCTTACATTACGTCTATAGGCAGCATATAGTCGAAATAGGACAGGCTACAAAAAATTACACACCTCTCGTGGTTCTACAAGCTTTTCGAATCGATTTTAATGAAATAAAAGACAAACTAAAGAGTACAGACATAGCACAGCATTCAGGAGAAAGATGGTTGCAAATCATTGAACAATCAAACGCAAAACTGGAATAAGGAAACTGAAGAAATATTGCGAAATAACACGACACCGGGATAGGAACATCTGGAAGTTCGCCAGGGAGCTAAGTGAACACTTTCCGAGGAGGGAGTTGTAAGTTGTCAACAAGCAGACCTCTCTCGGCTAACTCACTTCAGAAAAACGTAAGCCAAATCGTGATAAATTGCCAACAATGTGCGACTAAATATACAATAGTTTATAGGAATAAACAAGAAGAAACCGAATGGTACGAGCGAAATTCGCTCATGACCATGTATGGAAATTTTCTTGCCGAAAACAATATTCCGAGGTCGTGTACAAGCACACCTTAGAGTTTCGATCATGCAAGACAATTTTCTTGACGTCGAAAACAATATCATGAAGCAGTGTACTAATCACACAACTAAACTGATCCGTAGCCCTCCTCTCTTTTGGTATGAGAAATGGCCTCTTTGCAAGATGTGAGCTGACCTAATTGAAGCCACTAATGCAGATACATGCTCTAAACACAATCAAATAGCTAAGGATAATCATTCTTTTCCCATAAATGCAAATCCTGGTTAAATAAAAGCAGAATCTTCCAGGATATAGTAATTGAGGGACCCATGCCACTAGTCGTGGTACGATCACTCATGAAAATCCATGCAATGCAAAGAGCTAAGTTCATAGCACATCCTGTTCGTAGTGACTTCCTCTGACAGATTACATAAAAATAATACTAATCCCATCAATTGTTCATTTTCAAAAATGAAGTCGAATTGGTGAAGCAGTGGGCAAAACCAAATCTGAAAATAATAACTAACATCAGAATAGCGTTGGTCAAAATTGTTTCCGAATAGATGCCTGACATTTTCAACGGGCAGCAACAATCCCCTTAATTGTAACTTGTGTACTAAAATAACGCGCTGGGTGGCCCGAACAATCGCAATTCGACCAGAATTTTCTAAATCGCTAAGGAGAATATACCATTAGTGTACATCAATTCGTTCCATTAATTTATTGGTAGGAGGTATAGGAGGTCTTTTTATCGCTATTTAGGTGCGAGAAATTTATCACACAGCAGTTACCTCAGGTAAAGGGGCAGGCGAGTTTACGGAACTCACAGATTTAGGAACAAGCTCAATTTGCTTGGGGTAATGGGAAGATTCAGCTATGAGAGTTTGGGGTCCCGGAGGGGAATTGTGGTGATCGTAGAGCGATCCAGAGGTGGGTAGGTGGGCAGGTTCAGCGTCGGCCAGCTTCACGTTAGTTTCGTCTTCAGCAATGTCGGTGGTGCCCAATTCTGACAGCTGTAACGCCCATCAATTGGGAGAACCAATCGATAGAGAGAAATCGCTATTAGACATCAACAACACGAAAGAAAGAGCGAGCCATGAACAGTACCTACGTATGGATGCAAGTTAAATTGAACTTTGACTAGAGTAAAATTGGTGTAAGACCTACACTCGCTAAACACTCATTCGGCAACAAGATGACTGCCACTGCGAACTACGACGTATCAATGAAGCATACTGAAAAGTATACGAGAAAGAAAAGCAGAAAAATTGATGTACAAAAGGTTAAGTTAGGTGGGACAAAAAGCACAAAGCTAGGCTAAGAAGGAGACTAAAGCGTTATTGACAGGACTGACTTGCTACCGTAGAGGAAACTATCGAGCAACTTGCAGATGCTCTAAGCACATGTCTGTTACAAAGCTGCAAAAAAAATTCCGTCGTGCTTGGTTTGACCGCTGACTAAGTTTAAAACAGGGTTATTATATTGTCCTTTTTGCCGGCTAAAATTCTTGCATTTGGCCTTCTTCAAATGACGTTTTACCTCAAAAACCACTAGAGATCCAGCGATTTAGTGGTTAAATATCATTTGAAAAAAGGCAAATCCACAAATTTCAGCCACAAAAATAAAATCTGGCAAGGCTCAAAAAGGAAAGGGCGAGCCAGACCAGGGCTCCGTCCAAGCACAACACACAAGCCATCGTCAGGACAGGAGTGCAAGTGACAGGCATTAAGGGGTCCTGGAAAACAAATTAGTAGCCTGCAATGTCGTGCAATGCTTTAGCAAAGCCGGCGTAGAGAAGCTAAAACTGCAGAATATATGTCGGCCTCATATAGGACACAGAAATACAGTCCGTCCTCGAGCTACACGGCATTTTTTTGTGAACCTCAACTTGAACAATGAAAATTTGACACAATTATCCGACGTATACAACAACGTGTAAGTAAAAGTTGAGATTATCCGAATAACTTTTTCAGTTGACTCAACAACAATCAAACTCGTACGCTAATTCTAATCTATCAAGGCGAGGTTCGCAAAAGTTGACGCATAACCCAAACGGGGACTATAATAGCAATGCAGAGTATATCATTTAGTAGCTGTAAAGTACAAAGACTCTGGCAATCTGTATACTATTAACACAGCATGCACGTCACCTGTTGAGACAGCCGTCACCTCCAGTACACCTCCTAAAGATCACCTACACAGCAGTTGAACAGCTTGAATAATTACGGTTTATTCAATGTCAGCCCAGAATCTAAATCTTCCCACCTTCATTCGTCGTCAGTTGAAAGATCCATGTAAAGCGCGTGTAATACCTATCAAGCATAAGTACTGTCTCTTTCAATGCATTTTTTTTATTATTATATTCCTGGTTTTACCACTGCAGTCACACAACCGTTGATTTCAGCAGTGATTCTCGGTTTAGTAGGTTTGTTGCGTTAGGTTTTAGGCTGTTATTAAATGCATATTTAAAGCTAGCCAAAAGAGTTGTGGTTCAACCTCCAGAACACTGAAGAGGTAAGTTAGAAGATAGTGTGCACCCCGGTTCGTGTTGTTATGCAAGTACTTACACTCTGACTCTTTCATGTACGACACGAAATTGGAGTCACTAAGTGGTTATTCCAGTATCTAATAGGCACTGGGGTAAAAACAATTTCAGAATCATTACAATTCGTACCGTACAGTTCGCCAACGTATTGGCCGGATACTTGAATATCAAGAACGGGACACTTGAATTTTAAAAACGGCGGTTTGAATTTCAAAAACGGAAGTTTAAACTTCACAAATGGAGGTTTGAATATAAAAAACGTGGCATTTGAATATCAAAGACGGATCATTTGAAGAACTTCAAGAAAGAGCGGAACAAATGAATTCCAACTCCAAAGGAACGACTCTAACGATTAGAAGCCCACCGTGTAACTGAACCGAAAACTACGCACGTCGACTCGCCCTCACCTTCTTAGAGTGGCAGCCCACGGTGGCGCTGCTGTCGCTGCTGCTCGCTGCAGACAGCCTCCCACGGGCACCCTGCGCAGACCGCGGCAAGTTAAACCACTCATTGAATAAACTGCACTTCTTAAGTTGCTTGAGAACATGAATACTGTAATTGTGCTTTTTAAGGTCACTTGAAAATAAGAATATTATAATTGTGCTTTTTAAGGTTACTTGAAAATGAGAATACTGTAATTTTTATTTTTTAATGTTATTTGAAAATAAGAATATTATAATTGTGCTTTTTAAGGCACTTGAAAACATGAATACTGTAATTGTGCTTTTAAAGGTAACTGGAAAACCAGAACTGTAAGATAAAATAGAAATGAGAGTGAAAACGGAAAAAATTCAAATGCAGTGACACTGGAAAAGCAAATGAAAAATTTTCTAAAAGGAAATGAAAATTGAAATTGAACATAAAAATATTGGAAAGTGAAATCAAAATATTTCAAATTTAAATGAAGTAGAATTAAAATATAGAAATGGGGGAAAAGCAGATTTGAAACATCTGAATATTCAAGCAATGACTGCTAAGCATCAAGGAACAGCCTGGACTAATCTTTTACAGCGCTTAGCAGTCCGTCCTCGTACTTGGGTCAGAAAGCGTTTGCACACCCACCACCTGAACATATTGCAGCATATTTCAATCAATATACTTACGGAAAAAGACGTATAATCTAAATATCTTCCTCAAATAAATTACTCTGAGGCAAGATCGTCCTCGGATTTAGGTCAAAAAGCGCTGTCTGAATATATTGCAGCACATTTCAATCAGCATATATACGGCCAAAACGGTAAAATCTAAATAGCCCGTCTCAGATAAATGATTCCGAGACAAGATCATTCTCAGTTACTCAAAGTTCTAAGATGCACACCAGTAACAAGGGGCTGACGAAACAGATAAGCTTTACCTTGTATTCCTTGTCGTAACCAGCGTTGATGCACTCCGGGCATTCCCAGCTATTGGGGTAGTCTTCGTTGATGACCCCTTCCACACCCTGCACACGACAACGAAAATGAAGACATGGCTCATATCAACGAACCAAGGTCATAAATATAACTCAGCAATAACATATTTTCAAGAAAAAACAAGCTAGGATCTACAGCACACTACTTGAATTCAAAACGACTTGTTCTGAGGGAACATTTCTCGTGTGAACATCCGTAAAGACATTCCAATTTACAGCAAGCATCAGCCCACTACTTAGAATTGGTGCATGTGCGAAGCACAAGATACACTACCGAGAGCATAAGTAGGATTACGATGACACCTACTTTTTATGTACGACAGGTGCCAACTAACAAAGTAGAATTCGTGCTAGTGCGATGCATAAGATACACCCCCAAGGGCATAAATAGTATCATGATAACACCTACCGGGACGTCGATGCAGTTGGGATGGCACACTTTGAAGCAGATGCTACACTCCATGAGAGAGCTTGGGCTCTCATCCTTCACTTTCTTCTCGTAGACACTGAGCATCCTGCCGTCGAGGCCGCACAGGTAGCACACAGCAGGCGCAGGTAGAAGCGGCTGCAACAGAGCACGAGTCAAAGTCTTGCAAAGCTCCGTTTTCCGGCGGGTCAGTAGGTCACGAAGGAGCTTAGTTTATAGTTTACTAACTGATAACTTCTCGAGGAACAACTAATTGAGTAGATTTTTGAGGACAGAAATGAAAAAAAAAATAGTCCGAACTGAGTGAAGAGCGAGATACTATTTCGTAAGTCTTCTTATAATAAAGAGGCTTGAATGCTTGAAGGCATTGCGGAAGCGGTATTGCGGTATTGTTAAAAAATGGATTGTTGAATTCAAGAAATTCAATGGAGTACAAGATATGAAAAAGGTCAACAAACTTAACAAGCTCAGTATCGCTACAGACAATGCAGACGTACACAATAAAAAAGTTGCATTCGAAAATTCAGATCCTACTCATCAATATTATGTCTTTTTCAATGGTCTAATGTTTAAACTATTTTCTCCTCCCTCCGTATACCACTATAGTATCGTAATTTATAGTTTCAGAAAATAGAAATCAATTTTGGAATAAATTAATTCAGAAAAAAGATGGTTGGCCAGAGAAGTTGACCTTTTCAGAACCAACCAACTGAACTAATCGAAGACTAGATGCCTAAAACGTCTAACTCTGGCTCTCTTGAGATCAATGAGGTATTCGAATCATATACATGAGCCCTAAAAAGATAGCAAACCTCAAATGCCGCACAAACTGATTTGTTGCAACGATCTCGGCAAAATGAAGGAAGGCAGAACTCAAAGCTAATTTTCAAAATAATACTACAGTACAGTTCAAATTAGGTCGTGGATGCTCACCTTAGGACACTTTTTCAGCTTGCAGCGTTGCTTTAGAATTCCAGAGCCGCCATACCTCGTCATATCAATACAGAAGGAGCACTGGCGGCAGTCAGGCCGCGTGCAGTTCTCGCATACACGACCTGAGAATACAAATAAAGAACTCAACACAAGGGACAGGACACTGTCACACGAAGAGCATTATGAATTATAGTAAAACTATGAACACAAGGACTTATCTTGACATGAAATATAAAAATCATAGTGAATAGAAGATGCATAAATCTCATGTTCTAGTACCAGCTAAAGTAGCGAATAACGTACAACAAAAACTATCATTTTACCAAGATGATTACCAAAAGGAGAAGCTTATTTCTCAGTTCAAAGCTTAAACTAAAAGACATGGTTAAAGTCAGCAGCTCGATTAACAATGAAATGAGTGAAAATGCAACAATAAAGTTCGGACAAGGACGAACAAAATGAGAGTGAACACCCACTAAGATAACAACTACAAAACTCGGCGTTTTTTCCTGTAGCGAAATATAAGACAACAAAACATATTGAGAATGAACACCCACTAGCATGATGAGTACAGAACTCACAGCGCATTTTTCTGTAGCAAAATTCCTCAGAGAACAAAACAATGAGAATGAACACCCGCTAGCATGATAATTACAAAACTCAGCGTTTTCTCTTGTGGCAAAATTGAACAAACCAGAACACAAGAAGAATGAGCACAAACTAGCACGATTCCAAAAACTCACAGCGCGTCCTTCTGTAGCGAATTTTGCTGGCATTCGGAGGCGGGACCCTGACTATCGGGCCCTCGCCCCGAGGTCGCTTGACGCCGCTGTGTCCTTCTGATGACGTACGCTTGACGCCAAATCGCATCGGGTCCTGGGAGAGAAAACAGCATGGAAGTAGAATCGGAAAGCAGTAAATATGTCATAATTACATTAAGGAACATTACATGCAAGAAAAAAAGTGTTCTTTCAATAACCGTAAGCAAAACTTTTTTCAGCAACGTGGGTACCAAAGAAGAAATTTTTTGAGAAGTTGAATGAGAACGTATAATTCTCTGCATGTTTTCAATGTAAAATCAAGGAAAACGAAACAGTGAGCACTTAATATCATAGAGAAATATTACCAATTCTGAAATTATCAATGAGAAAACAATGAGCTCTCTATGAGATTGAAAAACATAAATACTATAAGAACCAATGATAAGAAAACTGTGAGCACTTTACATAATTAAGAGATATCCCTAACTCTTAAATAATCAATGAAAAGAAACAGCGAGCGACAATTCCTCAACACTCACCCTCGGCCACCATTCAAGAACCGGCTTGCTGGTCATGGCCAGCTCAGGCCGGTCGAACCTGTGAATCTCAACCAAAGTTTTGACGTCCTGTATGAGAGGCACGGGATCAGCGACGAGGTCGGGCACGTTCTTGCGGGTGTTGGGCAGCGAGTGCAGGTACATCACTATCGCCTTCAGCCCGTGCAGCTCGTAGCGCGTGAGGTGAACGTGCTTAGATTCCTCCTTCTGTTCTTCCTCTTTGTCCTCCTTGAATAGAACGCATGGATGAATACAAAGACTAGGAAAATGGTTTTAATCCTATGTTAACAAGAACGAGTTTTGTTTGCTAATTAATACCATTTCAGCATTTGTTTTTCTAATATTTTTTCTTTGAACAGAACACAAACGAGTTCTGTAAATTAATATTCTTTCAGGATTTGTTTTTTCAACACTTAATAGGATACTAGAGTGAGTCAGGTAGAGAAATGCAGAGTCCAAACACCTTCAGTAATGCCAATATGATACTAGAGAAGTGAAAGAATTGACTTGCATTTGAGTCTGAAAAATTCGTTCTTCATAGCCCCACATCTTTCCTGATCAAGACACCTTCTGCCCGGACTCACAGGTCAACCTCCGCGATAGATGGGAAACATTTGAACACGAAGTAATTTATTAGTTTTTCTTTCATCAGATAAATTGAAATAGAGTTTATGTACTTTATGCAGTTGTAATATAAGAAAAAACGTGTGACGAATGAGACTTCTTGATTAACGAATCATTGATGACGAGTCAAGCAGCAAATACAAGGTATTGATGCTGAAGCTTTGGTTAATAAGAAACCCATTACCTTCTCTAAGGACAAAACTCCAGGTTTCATTTTTACGCCATATTATTAAGTTATGAGAACACCAATATGATTTTACGTATCAGGAGCAGACTTTGGTAATTCATAAAGGAACACGAAACCGTCAAAAATGAGTGAAAGTAGATCTAAATTATCTGACATGAAAGAGCAAGAAACGTCGAGTGTCGAAGAGCATGAATAATCAAACTATTGTAAAAAAATTAGATGAAAACTCATTTATCATTCGCTTCGACACATGCAGTACATTGTAAGTCCAACATGGATATCATTAACGTAATATTGAGAGCTTCAATCACCTGCACCAATTTTTAACCTCGAATGAAATGTAAAAAGCTTCAACATCAAGTTTCAAAAACGAGAATTGTAATTAAAACTCAATTGAATAAACATTAATTCTCTTGTTTAAAAACCGGATTTTAATTTTATTGTATGAAAGGTGGATAATACCGCAGTCATGCGTTGCCAAAAACCCAAGCCCAAGGTTGCTGTGTGGGTTGATTTCGCTATCTTGCAATATCGTACACCCTAATACAACCAGCATGCATTGTGTGGAAGTGAGAATGAGAAGCGGACATCCATCCGCATTAGCCACTACTGATTCATTGGCTTACATACATATAAAAAGAATGAGGTAATATTTTCATTTAACAAATGAAGACTCAAAAGAATTTATTTTTCGTAAAATAGTTGTCATCCGAGACAAAATAGTCGTCTTAGCATAAGGAAAAACTGACCAAATATCATCAGTTCAGATTTGACGACTGATAAGATGGCCTCTAGAAAAATAATAAATAAACAAACTGGAGGTACCACTAACTATCAAATTACAAACGGTACTAACTATTGATTATGAACCATGAAAAACAATTTAAATGTGTGCACGAACATCCAGTAGAATTTGGACGTAACTATGAGGAGAAGAACTAACCGCATTTTCAGGACTGTTCATTTTCTTCACAGCGGCAAGGAGCTTCTCATGCTCTGAGGGGGGCAGGCAGAGATGTGTACGGCCAAGTAGGACGTGGACGTAGCGCTCGAGCACGTACCACAGCATCTCCGTGAAGAAAGGGTACCGGAACTTTTGGGGCACCTGCGATGCATATAACGTATTTAACACGTTCCCCGCGTATTGGGTCATTTGTGTACCATTCGGTAAATTGTTCATTCACGTACCGGTATTGAAGAATGATATTTCATTTGTTTCGCGATCTTTTACAAAAAATAAATGTGATCACATGAGGTGAAATGTTATCGTAATGGTATTTTCATATTTCTTGAGGATAAAATGTATTCCAGTAGTAAAGTATATTTCCCGATTTTAGTACTTACCACCTAACCAAACCAAACTTTAACAATAACGAAAACGCGGTGAACGTGTTAATAATGATAGATTTAATTTTGTTGCTTTTTTTATAGTATTAACCTACCGTAATGTTTGGATCCTACTTAATTGCAGCATTATATAATATTACCACAAAAAAATGGTGAGGAAAGGTTAGATCAGATAAGGTTAAATTATGTAAGATATATATCATTTCTCCTATGACTTTGGAATGAAAAATAGGTTGGTTCTAGGAAGATACATATCTTACCAATCAGCCAAAGTTACATGGAACACATCCTAGTTTAGGCGAGATACCACTTTTTCTGCACAATTTTTACCGCAACCTTGCGTCAGAAAGATTATATTAAATTATTAGGTAGTTGAAGCCACCTTTTAACCACATCGAGTGTGTTCCCGAGAATAGAAAGAGGAAAGCAGTATTTAGTTTGAAATTAAGGGAACGAGGAATTTATGGACATGTGTTTTCCTACAATAATTATCTCACATGTAAACGGCAGGATTGAAATAGATTTTATAAAATAAGAATACAGTTGAAAGAGAATGTAAAGAATATTAAAAAAGGACAGTCGTGAACCAAAAAATAAATGGTCTACAGCAAACAAAGAACTGTTCATCAACGGTAGGACTACATAACTTTCAGTTTTATATCATATAAAAACAGCTTCTGAGTAGTTGTACCCCTCTAAGCGGCCCTAACTTTGCAAATGTTGTTGCAAAGATGGATGTGATAATTCAGTCTTGCATACAAAACATGTTAGTGAACAGCTTTGAATATGTTATTGCCCATAAAATCAACATTCTTAGTTAAATCTCTATCTCCCCAAATGTTGGTACAAATGAGAAAATAAAACACCGCACACACAACACGCCAGTAAAGTTGAGCACGAGACTCACATGTGTGGTGTCTTCAACCTGAGCCACTCGGAGCTGCTTCTCGATGCCGTAGCTGTGCAGGAAGTTGCCTCCAAAAACCAGGGAATCAACAGGGGTGTACACCGCATGAATCCAGCCTGCGACATGTGAAACAAACCTAGAACGCTGAGCATCTATGAGAACGTTTCGAAATTTTTCAAAGACGTTCTACGATCTGTGAAATAAACCTAGAGCGCTGAGCATCTATAAAACGTTTCAAAATTTTAAAAGACATTCTGCGACACGTGGAACAAACCTAGAACGCTGGGCATCTATGAGGAACGTTTCAAAATTTTTAAAGACGTTCGAAGATATTAAAAAAATTGTGTCATATGTAGTTATCTGAGTGGCATGCTCTATTCGACTACGAAGTACGTCAGCAAGAACAAAACAAATGAGTGTTTTGAAATGCAATCAGGCAACCGGACCTTCTATATCTCGTGATAGTTCACACTGAAACCAGCCAACGGTAATTTCAGTCAACAATAACATTCCGCGATTTTAAAAGCATCAATAGCCTTTTAGTTTGACTCGCACATTGAACAGAAAACTTCCGCTTTGGGAGTCAGCGAAACCAGAACACATTTGTGTGTTAGATGCGGTGTTGTATCTTGTAAGTCTGTGACCGAGGACAGCTACAATATTTCAAACAATCCAACATTCTATCCAGCACTACACAGTGTGCGCAGTGTTACTACTAAACGTTATTCTCACCAGTAGGTATAAAGAAGGTATTGCCAGCATGAAGTTCAATCCTCTCGCATTTCTCGACGGTGTCGCCGAAGAAAACGTCGCCCTGTTTGCCCGACAGCACCCACTGTTCGTACAGCTGCAGGTTGGCCTCCGTTGGCGGGATGAGCCAGAAAATCTGATGCCCAGAAACACGACACCATTTTAATCATTCAAAAGTATTACTCTCCTAGAAGCAAAAAATCGTCGACGCTGATGAATAATTGTACTACGACTGGCATAGTGACAGTGGATGTCACAAGTCATTACGGAGTGAAAACTTAAAATGCAACACACTCCTGCTTCTGACGTCCCTCAACACTGATAAAAGTTTCAAAACATAGTCTAAGTAAATTCCCAATGAGGCAAGAATTTCCCCACAAAATATGTTTTACCAGCTCATTACATTTTTGGAGATATACTTTTCTCAATACTAACCTTTTTGCCTTTCAGGATGTGATACCAAACGGAGGTGCCACCAAAATCGATGTGAAAGTCTGTGTAGCAGCCGCCGACGGACATGAGGCAGTACTTCTGGACTTTGGGATACATCATGTCCTCCAGGACATTAGTGGCCTCCGTCTGTGCCTCCTTCAGGTGCCTGGGCCATACTTTTTCCACCCAGTCAATCTGACGAACCTAGCACACGAAGCCAAACGTCACCCTCCAGCATATGTTCAGCCATCCAGGCATCACCATACAGTTTAGGTTTATTTGAGGCAGCACGAAGACAAATTATTTCATTTTAAAATTCGAGGTGATAACACTTTTTCTACTAAAATGAATTGAAGTTGATCTAAAATACCGAGAAGAAATTGGTTGGTGTGATAATGCATGAACTGTGAGCGTATTGCACTTTCAAGAACAGACAACAAAATGATAGCAAAATTAAGTCCTGCCGTCACTACTTACGACTGTGGGGGCATGGACGAGGTTCTCAAGCTTCGTGTGGGAGAACTCGAGCGAAATGACGTTGAGAAGTTTGTCCTTATCTTTGGACTCGAAGTAGCGCTGCCAGTCTTTCATGGTCATCTCGACATTCTTCTGAGTATTGACGTCCATGACGTCGAGCATACGCCGAGATCCTGTTCAGCATTTCAAGCATGTCTCTCAATTGGGTCAATCGATAAGCATGATTCATGTAGTTTTAATTTTATGACTGCTACCATACTACAGTACATAAAAGATTGAAAATAAAGGAAAAATCACAGAGGTAACACTTTACATATTGGAATTAACTCTACACTTCTCTCGTGGTTTCAATAAAATAATACTGACAAGTTCACTGTAAGCATTTCGAAACAACGAACGCTGACAAGAAATAATTACTGTAGACAAAGCTTTTATCAACCTTTCTAAGCAATGCTGCCAAAACTTGATTAACTAGAGATGCAGTAACTATTTTCATATTTCAAGACCCGATAACGAGTTTAATCATTAAATATGAACCATAAATTACTGAAAATATCACTCAAGTATTACCTTAGGAACTATTTATTACTGAAGACATCACTAAAGTTTTAGGTTATGAACCATTATATTACTAAAGACATCACTAAAGTCTTAACTTGGAAACCATATATAACTGCAGATGTCACTAAGTGTTAAAAATTACGGAAGCTATAATGTGTTAAAAAGTACGGCAGATAAATAACGGAAACTATTACGGAAATTACGTCGTAACTAAGTTGTAACTCCTACAAAAAATCCCGCACTCGACTGCAGCCTATGCACTACAGACTTATGTGTTGACTTATTGGAGGATAAATTACGGAAACTATCACTAAAGTCGCAGCTAAATTGTAACTCCTACAGACAACCCGCACTCGACTGCAGCCACTGCACCACAGAGGTCACTCACCAACGGCTGTGCGTACGTCGTTGATGGTGAAGTCCTCGCCAGGCACACAGATGCCAAGCTTGTCCTTTGTCTTGAACAAGAGCGGCCAATTGAATCCATTTTTCTGGAAGTAGCTTAGCGAAAAATCTACAATAAAATAAGAAATTAAATTAGTGGAAAGTTCTCAATTTTGGCAAAAAAGTGAACAGTTTATCTCAGGGAACAATTTTTGGAAAAACTTCCACTCATTTTGGATGAAGGAAAAATTTATGCTCGCTATAGAAGCTCTAAAATTTTAATCGTAATCGGCACACACCAAAAATGCCTTTGTTGCAGTTTGTGGGTAACACATTCCTGATATTTTTGAGTACACATAAAGTGAAAAGTTGTCTTCACAATCTCTATCTTCACAGTGTCAGTAGTGGGGTGTTTCTCAAGTTAATGATAAGGTAAAATATTTGCCAACAATAGTCACGCTCGTTCATTTTCATTTATTCTAAAATCATTTCCACTAAAAATGACGAGCGGAAAAAATACAATATACGATTATCAGGTCATACACCAACTATTAATGTGTGCAGGCTGAAGCTGCTTATATCCCTGGAATAAACTCGTAAGATGGGGGCATTGTTCCGAAAATAGGTAGAAAACAACCAAAAATGAAACAAGCTATCATACATGAAATAGTAAAAATAATGAGACTGAATGAATCAGGAGGCAGTTGAACATCTGTGATTCTTCAAGTCTGTGATCAGACAATTCGACGACAAGACATGCTACTCACCAACATCAGTCATGTCCTTGACAAAGCCACCCGAAAATTTGTCTGTTTTGATTTTGTCGTCAAGATCGAAGGTGTGGTAGCCCTCGATCTCTTCGTCACCCAGAGCCCAGTCATCGCTGTAGAGCTTTCGCTCCTTCCGCTCCCTCTGGAAAATAAAAAACGCCCCGCACATACAATACTCTGAGTTGAATTCCAATTCTATGATAGGTTCTATCAACATTCACGATGGAACATAACGAAGTAGCAGTGGAGAGATGAGAAAACGTGATTCATTTGATGACCAAGTAACGCAGTGACTTTCACATGAAGGCTTGAACAGTAAAAACAGAACATGATATCTGAATCCACCGATTTTATACATTCAAATACTTATAAGTGCAAGAATAATAGCCATACTTGAAGAAATATCACACTAATAATTTTCAACAGCTGTTACGAAAGCTTTCTAAATCAAAGCTTCCAAATAGAGGGCTCAGCAGGTGGAACTATTCCAAGATCATAAAAGAAGTATTAATATAAATGAATGAGCAACAGCACCCACACCATTAACCTAATAATGGTCCAGACTGTTGACATGCCTTTGTTGCAAATGCAATAGCCTGCTTGATGTTCAAGTGCCGATACTTATTCTGCCGACACTGCTTCACAAGTAACAAAATTCTCTACACAAATTTTCAATTTTTTTCTACAATATGCATTTTGGAAACTCAAAGTTTGAAATTGTACACTTGGCAATGATAGACGAAACTCTTTTGTTCAAAGGCTAGAATTAGAATTCATCATACAAAAGTTTCATTTACCAGAGGAAAATTATTGACGAGCATCAAATAATTGTATTCTGAATGACAAAATAGTAAAAGTACAAACAATCCACAGTTAAGATCCTTTTCCTCCGTGTGCTGCAGCATTATAGGGGCCGCTATACTTTGAGGGCTTTCGTCTTTTATGACCAATTTTTGTGCAGAAGAATTTATCCGATTTGCTTTCATATCCAATGCGCTCTTAAAAAGAAGGGTTTCAATGCTTCTTACAATTTCATAAAAATTACCCGAGAGAAAAGAAAATGTGCGCAAATGATAAAAACCCATTGTGTAAAATATCCTGGTATATAACAGAGGAGGGAGGGGGCCCCTCTCGCTGACAAATGTAAGTTATAAAAAGCAATAACCAACCAATTTGAGTTGGGTTAGGCTTGGTTAGGTTCAGTCAAATTAGACCAATACGCAAAAATCGAACTTCAATCATCAAAGGCCTTTCCAAGTGCTAAGCAGGTCCTTATCTGTTAAAAAAAACCTGTTGTTGCTGATTCGAAAAATATATGCGTAAATACTTGCTAATTTCAAACTGCGATGTGAATGAAATCTAAACAGAAATTTACAAAAGTTTAATCTACGTCTTAAGCAATAAAAAACGGCAAACCTAAATCGAATTTTTGGTGAACACATTCAATTTTAAATTCTACGGTCAGAGTTCCTTCGACTTTTCCTTCAAATGGATCATATTGGAAATGCTTCAGCAGAATTTATAAAATGATGGTGAGAAGACCATAAATTAAAGAGAGCAATTGTAGAACAATAGGTAAAGTTACACAAGCAGTAAATAGTACTTGTAGGGAGAGGAAGTCGGATCATACAATAATTACTGTGTCCCACAAACACAAATATTTTTCATTAATGTACACCACAAAAAATAAATTTTCAATTGGACCGCTTCAGATGACACTCCGTATCAATCTTAAAAACTGGTTACGCTACATTATTCACTTGAAAAGTTTTGCCAAGAGAAAAGGTCAAAGCTGATGATGGCGCTAAGAATGAAAAAATCACATAGATATTTGTGAAAAATAGTTTAGTGTTTTTCGTCCCTTGCTCACTAATGAACTAGAAGTTTACTACATGTTTTTTTTGGTATAGTTCCACAGAATTGAATTTGGATAGCAGTCAAAATTTAGTTAAGTATTGGTCTTTAACTGATGTAGTTTTAAACAACCATTATATGATTGCATTTCAACCCATGATGTCAAGAAAAACTCTGTCTCTGATTAACGAAAATGACGTGAGATAGTTAAGCTGAAACATGATCAACAAATAATAAAGCAATCAAACAAGCCTCCAACAGCTGCATCAAGCGTTGAAAGTCCCAGTCTGCAGACTCTGGGCTAAGTTTTCAACGAATACGGAATGCGCCTTGAAACCCATGAGGCAAATCAAACATCAAAGTATATCAAAAAAGGAACCGAGGCAAACTCCAGCTCAGGTAGAAGAGGTGATTTGGTACGCGAGAGAGTTATTGTAGAGACGAGCAATGTTAGCGAGAAGTGTTTGGCAGCTCATAGCACCACGCTGCTTGCGACTGGCGCACGCTGCACACAGCTGCTTCTGCTGCTGCCTGCTACATAGCATCGCGCTCGCTTGAACTGAGATGTCTATACTCGAGTCGATCGTTTCATACACGAACCTCCTCTTATCCGGATATAAATCAGTTTTAGTAATTCAATTAGCACAAAGCTTGATTCAAGTAATGGATAACTGCGAGTAATTTCTACCCGTATAAGTAGAGGTCCGCATATAATTATGCTTAATTTGAGCATCGATCGTTAACGAAGAGCTCATTTATTACAGATGTAACGGAAACAACCTGCTTATCGACGCTGAATGCAGGCAATTTTTATTAAATACATCCTGCGCCACGGCTATTGGTGTTCTATTCCAAAGATGCAAGGACTAAGGATCATAGAATACCGGAAACAATTTTCTCCTCAACTCTATGGATAATTTTCTCTAAGTACATCTTGAGTCACGGCAACTGTTTTTTTCATTCCTGCAAATGAAATGAGTGGTTGCTTTTAGTGTGAGATTTCATTTAATGGTTAATACACAAAAGTGCTAAAAAAGTCTTTAGCGTCTGACACGCGAGAACTAAAATTGCAGGTGTAAAACAGCACAGGACATCTTTGATTACAGGTTTATCCCGCAATGGCAAAATTTCACTACTCTAAGAAAGGATGTATCGATAGGCAAGGAGGTCGAATGCTTGCTGTGGCTTAATCCTTCACATCATATTTTCTTTCATCTCATTTTCTTAAAGTTTCTTTACATGCTCAGCCCTCACAAATTATTTGGAAGCGCAATTTCAAAAACCTTTCATAACAATTTCTATTAATATGTAATCGACTAATATTTTACATTATTAATCTGTCAATATTTTTCCAAGTTTGGCAAAAACCAAAACGCCTCTAAGTACCCGAAAACACACAAAAACGAAAGGTACTAGTTCGGTAATAACGATTGATGCCGCTACTGCTACTAAAACGGCCAGACAAGTCTAATATTTCTGCCCAATATTGCCACCGTTGCGATCGCAGATATATTCTTCTCACATCCAGCACATGGCTCAGTAATGCAAAAAATTCAAGTAAATAATGAATCAAACATTAAAAATTACAGGACAACGAATTGTGCACCACGTCTGTATTGACCATCTATTGAGTAAAAGAAACAAAATAAACTAGAGAAAAATTAGCAAGTGTTCTTACAGAAGCTTATGAATATTTACTGCCCTGCTCCTAACAAAGTGAAAAACGGTTTTCAACACTACTTACAGGAATCCCAATTCAAAGAAACAAATAGAAAAGAGGGAATAAAGAAGATCATAAAACAGCCAAGTGCTACTGCGCAAGTTAAGGCATGGAATGACATACCATCTAATAATACAATTCTCTCTCCATAAGGATCTGCCGTTTCAACACTGCACAATTACTCTTTCACATATTTAAACTCGGTGTTTTGCGTCCCTAAATTTATTTGCCTGAAGATGCATCCACTGTTAAATTTGCGTGCATAGTCTAAGTAGGTCTCATTCAGCGCTAACCAGAAAACAGTTCTTACTCGCGAAGCAACAGCTGCTCTCGAATTCGATATTTCTTTGGGTGATATTACAGTGATTCTGAGTCACTAAATCTTAAGTTCATTTTGTGAGAAAGAAAGAAGAGCAACCGCTAGTGACACACTCACCCCTAAAATCAGCAGTTCTCCACCGTGGTGCCCTCACATCTATTATCCATATGAACCAGGGTCTTTTCTCGCCATCCTAACACCTCTGCAGTATTTCATTTTGTCTCTTTCATTGTTATGAATCACTTCGCGATGTTTTACTCGTTTTTATCTCTCTCGCTGAGTATATCCTCCTAATACGTGCATTTATATTAGCATTGCCTTCGATTCTACAATTCTTCCCACGGATGGAACTTGCCTTCAAATTAGAGTTTACGTTGGCACTTGATATGTTTAATCGCAATCAAATTAGATAATACAAGATTAAGTTGCGCTAAATGTTAACGGAAACGATACAACCTGTACATAAAAAAAAATAATTGATGTGCAACCGGGGGTTAGAAGCAAAGATAAAAAACGATTCACTATGATATTACAGAGAACCTGACTTACCTTGATATCACAGGAGAAAGTTATTCATTCAATTGAAAGTTGTTTTGTGGAATATTTATTCAATCATTCTATTTACGTATTTATTTATTTACCGGTTCAAGATCGTTGAAAAAGTATGCGTTTCCGAGCTCTTTTTTTCATAGACAGCGATGATGTGAATCGTTTAAATGTTTTTAGGCGCCATGAATAACTCATGTCCATTAATGCTCGACTGAAATGACAAACCAGCAGCATGCAGCTAAGGCTGAGGATACTAAGAAAGAACAAAAATAAAACCTCTAGGCGAAAGAAAAAAAAATTGCTTGCTTTAAGAATTTTGCATATTTTTTCTAAAATCCCCATTATTTTATAATTTAAATTCATAGCAGAATTTCAAATACAAAAAATGAGAGTCCTGAGTTTGCACTTTTTACTTGAATTAGAACCATTCAGATTGAATATTTTTACTTAAAAAGCGCGGAAATGAATATACAGCCACTGATTATTGTATTTTCAAGGTAGCAAACACGACACGAACGTGATTCCTAACACGCTTGGGTTGTTCGCCCACCAGAATTTCCCCCCATATTAACCCCAGAATGGATGTTGCTAATTCAATTAGCTCATCACAGCGTTTACACGACGGTCTATTTAGAAAAGAGTCGCTACCTTAAGAAATTTTTGGTGATAGGTTATTCAGACTGAGATATGTAAGTTGTAAGAGAATATCTCATCATCTAAACATAGAATTCATTTAATTGCAGCTGAAAGAACTTTCATCTCGTACTTCATTGAAATGAACTTACAACCACACATTTTTGAGAACGCCGAAAGATCAACACCGATACTCACCAACTTTGGTTTGTGTTCCATTTTGGCAGACATCGAGGCGCCGCAGATCTTGCTCTACCAACTACAGGTGCAGGCAACTCAGCTGGTTGGTGACACTCGGTGCTGCAGGCTTTAGATGCAGCACTCGAATGCTAACTAAAATGCACTTCCGCTTCTTCGCTTATCACGTATATCGAGTCAGGAGAATCATAAATACTGCACAGAGAAAAATATTGCATTTAAATAATCAAAATCATGAGAACGAAAACATAGAGCATAACTTTTCGATTGAAAAAGAAACAGTGCTACTATTTTAGTGGGTTTCCTACCATGTGTTTCACTAGAATAGTGTTATTCTTTCTTTATATTTTGGTATGAAGTGATTCATACCGTGGGTAAATGCAACATGAAATCTTATCAATATTTCATGAAGATCTAAAAATACTTTAAAATTTCAAGCTGAGCGCCAGACCCCATAATCGTCCTGATTAGGCCAAGTATTCCACATCATTTCGACTAAAAACAAGATGCGAGGAGAAGCAAAGATAAAAAAAATGAGGTAGGAACAACAAATGGAATCACAGAATAGTAGCATCGTAACATTCAACATCATAAATTAAAGGCACCGAGTTATGCATTAATACTTACAACCCAAGTTACAGTAATTCAGGACGAATGTAACACTACAAGTCAATACATTCTACTTTAATGGTGAGAAATAAAAGAAAAAACATAAATTTTCGGTACAAACAGAAAGACACAACAGGTGCCCATAATAAAATCAGCAGAACTAAAACGAATGAATAAGTTCACTGAACACCAATGGTGAAACGGATTAGCACAGTAATGCATCAAGTGAAATTTCGTAGGAATATTAATGGAAGGAAATTACAACTACCTCACTTGACACTAATGCACAGTACGAAATGAATGAGGGCGAGTCATTGATGTAGAAAGTAATTTAATAGATCAACAAAACGCACAATTAGACAGAATAAAAGCGCAACTATACGAGCTAACCACATATTACAATCCTGTAAAAAATCGAGCAAAATTGTTATGAGGAAAAATTTTCATCCCGAAACTTGATTTGAGTGTAAAACGTTTTGCTAGCAAGATATTTACCAAAGAAAGCTCTTCACAAACTACTGCAAAATATATTTTAAATATGAATACAAATCTGGGACAATCAGACATGGAGAAACATGGTAGAAAATCTCCTCTCTAACACCATGAACCTCTCAAAATAACACATGTCACAACACCACGTTCAGCTTCACCACACAAAGAACATGAGCAGAATCACAGAATTCCAGTCGCGTTTCTTAGTCAATCCGAGAAGTCCAGAACTTGAACTGAGAGCAATTCTGAAGCAGAATATCAGCACATGGTGGAAGAAAACTGAGGCGAATGAAGTAGGGAGCGGAAATTCTCTCAGGAACGCAGTCAGGAGTGTGAGCTGCAGCCAGCTTTGCCCAAGCCCGGGCAGCAAGCGGGCACCAGTGAACAGCCGACCTCCACAGCGTCCCCATCCTCTTCCAACCTCTAATTACTTTCCAGTATACACGATTTCCAGCATAAGGTATGCAGAGCTTGGTTGGTATCGCACGATTAAATTAGTTTAAAACCTCAAAATATCAAAATTTTCTCAACTTCGATCATCACTGAAAAGCGGTCTCAGTTGGTCTCTATAACATTTCGGAAAATTCGTGACAAAAATTGAAATGAAAATTCATTCCATTATCACATAATTGACAATAATTTAAAAAATCAACAACTCACCGAGCCATTACACTTAACTCGACTCGACATTGCACACAAGGAATCGATGTAAACACCAACTCATAAAGCACAGTCCAGGGAAGGCATGCACACTTGACAGCCCGATACGGAGACACAGAGATGAAACATTCTTCACCATCTCACTACAGCCATTTCATGAGCCGTGCGTCTCACGTAGGCTACAGGACAGGACGTCGCGGCAGCTCGCTCTATTGGCCCCCCCACACCACTTCCCCTCCACCTCCACTTCCCGCGCTCTCGCTCTAATTTCACCTCCACAGCAGCCATCCGCCGACCGACATTGTGTCGTTCTACTGCCAAAATAATGTACGCGAAGTAAATTATTACGCAGTCTATTTTCTTTTGTTAATAATTTTTTAACAGTAAAACACCAGAGACTTAGACCACAGAACGTACAGAGGTTATTTTAGGGAGGAAATCTACACCGAAATGGATTATACTACATTGCTTTGAAGCGTGAACACTAGACATGTTTAAAATGCTCTTAATGACAAGGGAAAAAGAGTCAACCGGATATGAAGTATCATAAATCACAGGCTACGATTTCGAATGTAAATACAGTTATCAATATAACAATTTCTAAAATTCATAATTAAACCGCACATGCATTACCAACAAAACACGATCAATCAGAATCACAAGCAAGATGCTAATTTTCTCACCACAATTATTGAAAGTCCAGAATAGACTCAAGTGTGTGAGCTTCAGCTTTGACGACACTAAGCGAGAACACAACGTAATGGCGAAGGATAAGGTCAATAAGAGCCGTGCAGTTAGCAGCATGATACGTGGCCATCAAAATAGCATTGGTTCGCGATTACGATGCAAATTAGGCACTGCTGCGGGTACAGGTACCAAACTTATGCGGGAGCATTCATCAAATTGTCCAGGGTTGGGAAAGATATGGCCAAGAGCAACGCAACATTTCGGGACTCTCGACCAATCATTGACAAGCTAAAAATACTAAAAAGCAACAGATGTTGATGCTTTAGCTGTTGAAGGGGATTTACCATTAGAATTTACGCTATTTACAATTAGATTTTGTTTTTACAATCTCAAATATGTAAAAGGCCTTTGATCTCAATTGCAATAAATTAATATAAAGATAAGTTTCGAAAACAGGACTACAAAAGAATCATTTAGATTTTATAGCCGATCAGTTTCAGATTTACTAAGTGCACTATATACAGGTTAATTTTACCAAGCGTGCATTGACTACTGAAATAAAATTTACAATTAGACTATGAGTTAGTTCACACCTCTCTAACCACAACATAGGTATTCCTAAGAGAAAAAAGCGGAGGGAGAAATGGCACCATTGAGTGTGCAATAATGGAAAGGGGAATCTATGCACACGTGGTGTCTCTACACACTGCGCATTAAAACAAAAACATTGAAAGCAGGCGGGTCAAACAAGATGAAAATTGAGGAAAGAAGTAGGAGATGAAAAAAGGCAGCCATGAACCGAAAAAGATGGTCGACAACAAAACGAAAAACCTATTCTATTTCAACAAAAGGATGGTGTACTAAGCCTTTGGCTAGAGACCTCACATCTTCCCACTGAGCGTTTCAAATGAAAACTTGTTAACAAGCCATACTTTCATTGCTAAAAATTTATCAGGAATGAAAAGTTTGGAAAACTAAAGCTGGATCATGCACTTCCTAAATTTAAGAAGTTGAACTACCTCCATTTATTTATTAAATACCGAATAAAATCATCTGATTGTAATAAAACATTAAATGAAAACCTTTCAGCATCAATTAAATATTAAATGAAACATCTGAACAATAATGAAATGCCGTATAAATTTCACTCCAGGCATATTTCTTTCAAGAACATTACCCTGGGGATCACGCTATCATTCTATCTTTTCTCGTATTATCTATATTTAAACCAATCGTCGTTTGGTGCATTAGCTTTCATTTCAACCAATAAATATCAATGTATTACATTGTTAAAAGAGTTCATGGCAACGGGGAGCACTTCATACAGCGAGCAAAATTTAGAAAAAGTGAAAATACACATTTCAATCCCCGTAATAAAAGAGTGATTACGCTCATTCCTTTATTATTCCAACTATAAAATAATTTCCATCCTAATAGAGTATCATTTAAAAGAACACTGAAGTACATACTAGAACTAGAAGCTAGAACTAGAAGCAGCCACCGTCATTGCTCACATAGCCCAACCCTAGAGCTCTAACGTCTCCAATGTCTTTCAGGAGTCAATACTTCAGAAGGCGTAAGAGCTGCCTCTGAAAATCGAAGCCCTCACATCAACCAACGTGTTTCAATACATCCTATGCACTGGTTTACAAGTCAATCATGCTTAAATTATTTCTATTTCTCTTAAATTATTTCACGTTTGTCAAGAGTTCCATCAAAGTTAATGAAATGCATCAGTTATCAGGTCCCGGTATTGATTAGAATGGACTGCATGACTAATAATAAGACAACGATGTGGTTTAGACCATGACACACAGCATGAACTGTTTCAGTTAATTAGAACTGGGAAGCGTCGGCGGCCTAATTCAAATCCTTTAAAAGGGATGAAATTTAGCAATAATAGCCAGCCATTATCTACTACACATAGAAGTCGAAGACAGGTGTGCTCGAAAATAGGATTCTATGCCATTAAGAGCTAATCATTTATAAGTTACCACATGAGTTTCAATAAAACACTTTACTTGACATCACAAAATTATTTATAGGAGTAATTGCATAGTCATAAAGAAAAGAGGTGCAGCGCGGACACTCATTAAATTCCATTAAAAATACCAACTCATTTACCAAGAATCATAAAAGCGCAATAGAAAATTTGAATAAATATAATACTTTATAAATAACTCGATGTTATGGAGCCTCTTCGTTACTTTCAAAAGAAACTAAAGATTTTACTTCAATGATAGGGGCACTTTAACACCGAAAGAATAGCGGAACAATTTTAAAATGTTCTTCCAATTACTACACACTCCAAGCAGTAAAAAACAAAATGTTTGAAATGAGTACAGTTCAGCACCTTCAAATTGTGCAATGAATTAAAATAACTCAGAAAATACAAACCAAACTCGTCAAAGGTAACACAGGATGACAGCATCGGAAGTCGCTGATGCCGCGCACAACAGCCGCAAGTCTTCAGAGTTTGTCAGAATCATAGAGCGGCATGAATATGCATAGAATTACCCGTATCTCACAGATAAAATAAAAACAGCAACACGTAGCTAAAGCGAATTTAAATATGATTTATTCACTGAAAGGTATATTACTGCTGTTTGCTTATTCTGGTAAAATCAAGCAGGAGGCTCTGCAACAACCTGCACGGCTGCCTCTTATAGAACACCAGCTGCTTCCAGGGACTAGCAGCGTTAGTTAACTTTATTATGGCAACAAAACGTGCGCGAATGACAGCACAATATGAGCACTGTGACATTCGTGAACAACAGCACTATATGAGCACTGTGACATTCGTGAACGACAACACTATATGAGCACTGTAATATCCAGACACATGAATGACAATTTAAACAACAAGCAGTCAAAATTCATCAAACCTAAATCCGCTATCGAATCTTTAGTGCCATGATTAGTTCATTGGACTAGACTAGGGTGACAAAGCATGATCCAAAAAGTAGTCTATGCCTCATTATAACATAAAAATGAAACAGGACGGAGAAATGGGAGTGTTTATCGACCACACTAGTGGCGTTACAATAAAGTATAAATGCTTTCCATCGCATGAGATTTATAAACGCCAAATGCTGACTCATCAAGTTGTAAAAAAATAGAAGTAACCATAACGATGGTGTAACGTTATTTGAATTGCATTACAGCTTTTGAATTGCCAAGCGATGTCTTCCACGCGAATCTTTAATTCCTTGATAGAAAATTGCCTTCGGGTTTCATAGTCATGTAGAATAAGCTACAAAGCAATTACAGCGTCAACCAGATGAAATATTCTAGATCTGAAATCCTTTTCCATAATAATAATAACCTTGCAGGCATAAAAACAGTCTCGAAACTAAGAAACAGTATTGAATTGACTCCAAAGGACAAGTAATAGCGAGTTGTTGAAAAACTCCACATCTAAAATATAAAATAAGGAAAAACGTACGTGAAGTAAAGAAAATACAAGATGAAACTACGGCAAAAATCAAACAAAAAACCATGAGTAATCATTAATATCATATAAGTTAGTTCATGATTCTCTTGTCCACAAAAAGGCTATCTTAACCAAGAGAAGAGGAGGGCCAATCAGTAAGGACTGTAGAAAACAGAGAATTAATGCCCAGGGTGTGTTCTCACACTGGATAACAAGCGCAAATAAACAGTCAGTTAGGAAGGAAGAGGAAGAAAAGACAATAGCATTTAAAAGTTGGCTCAAGGCATCGTTTCCAATGCAAAAATGTTTTCACTCAGGAAAGAGGAGGGACCATTTAGTAAGGACCAAGAAAAACGTGAAATCAATGCACAGATTAGATTAGATTATTAGTTAGTTTAAGCCTCCCTATCCGCAACAAAGGCGATCCAAAGAGAGGAAGGAAGAAGGCACCATTTAGTATGGAGTTAAGGGAACGCGGAATCTATGCAGAAAGGGCATAGAAACAGTAAGATAAGAAAGAAGTTCATGAAACAAGATAAAAGTTGAAGAAGAAAGTAGTAGGTGCTGAAAAAACAGGACAGCGGTGAACCGAAAAAAACGGTCCGTAACATGAAACACATTTTATTTCAACAAAAAGGAGGCCTACCTAACTTTCAGCTCGGGCCCTCACATTGTCCCCCTGGGAGTGCTAATTCCCATAGATACAATATTTGTATTCCCTTGAAGGGAAATCAATACACAAGATGTGTTAAAACGCAGGATACACTGCGCATAGAAACAGCAAACTAAGATGGAAGGGGAAGAAAAGACGAGATAGAGATGACGAAGAAGGCATGAAAACAAAGAAGCAAAATAAGCTCAAAGAATAGAAGTCACAAAGACCTATCTATAGCTGAGTAACTTAACAGTAGCTCCCAGTGGGTGCTAGTCCCCATAAAATAGGGCAAACAATCCTAAGTAGCCTAAACGGATAGCCTACCCTCTGCTCCCTGAAGAGGGAAACTAAAAAAAAACAAAAAAATAATCTATTTGCAAAAAATTTCTGAATTTTAGCAAGGATGTAGCAAACCTAAACTCATAGCCTAACCTTTGCCCCCTAAGGGGAAAACTAAAACGAAACGAAAAAATAGACTGAATGCAAAAAAAATCTTGAATTTTAGGAAGGATGAAGCAAAAAATTAGAAATTTCAAAGTATACTGCCATACATACAGAATGGACGCCTCATCACCTGTGCTAGCTAAAAATTACTCACATCGAACTCAGAAATCGTTCACCCGGCACGATAAATTGAACGCAGCATGTCACTCGGCACCTAGCACCTTCACTCAGTGGGTCTCTTAAAACACTTCTTCAAGTACAGTAATGCAAGAAAGACCAATGGGTATTAATCGCTCATATGCATATTATTCATTATGATAAAATTCCAGCAAACACCACGTAGTAAATCGCTGACACACGTGTAGCAATTATGGTTTTTTATTCTTCTTACTTGAAGCCAAGCTCTGACTATGAAGATCACGCCCGCACCGAAAGATGAAGAGAGACAGCAACTAAAGAGGCAGTGCTCGAGCACAACCTTGCCAATTTGGTGCGTCGGTTAACTCCACAGAAAGCAAGGGGAGTGAATGGAACAGAATGCCTATCTGATATCCGAAGCAAAACTTGAAAACAGTTTGTGAGACCTAGAGCTCTACACCTACGCAAGTAGCTCAGACTATTTCTAAAACACGCTATGTCTCTTTGGGATGTTGACTGGGACAAACACTTCAAGCATACTCATCTTGAGAGTAGCTCGAGAATTTTATCTATCGCTAGAGGATTGGTAAATCAACTTATAATGATAAAGAACACCCTCTATCGCAGGTGTTAATTCTTTCTCTAAGACACTTATTTCCCAGATCAAGTTATTTGAGGGCACTATACCACAGAGGTATACAGCCAATGCCAAATAATATCCTAACTAATCATTGTCCATTAAACATGGTCTATTTCAGTTATTTATTCAAGGTTCAACCTACCTTTCTGCTCAGTTAAGTGATAATCACAGAGAACCCCGCTCAAGATCAAGTGGTACCACGCCTAATTTGGGTGTCTCGGTGTCGTAACATGTCACTGATAAACAGAATTTGTGCTTTGCGAGGAACTAAAACAACAGTGAAGACCATTGATATAATAGGCAGGTGAACCTCTTAGCACTTGAACGTAAACCTACATAGTTACTTGGATAGTTTAGGTTTTGATTCTGCTGCACTTTTTGTAGTAAGTTTGTATTCACTACGCAAACGCTTTCCGCATATTTTCTCACTTTAGGTGTTTTAATTTTAAGTAGATTAATAGATTTAGCTTCATCGGGCTGAACATTTTCGATTATCATACGAGGTAAATTAGTGATATCAATGAGCCAACTGAGGATCCCAATAAGTTTTGTACATGACAAATTTTTATCAAATAGCAAGGCAGCAAAAAGTGGCTCATCGGTGATTAAATAGAAAATTAGAAACGAGAGCTAATACAAACTCACAAATGCGAGCGCCTTCAACAACTTCTACCTTTCACGGGCCTCTGCATAGGACTTGGGTAGCAACTCCAGAATTAACCTCTCTATTCTTTCCTGCTTCCAAGTTCTGTTCTGCTTCAACACTCAACACTGGAGGCTTTTGCCGTTTTGTCCTCGAAATGAGGTTGTCCACTTTTCGCTACAAATCACCGCCAAGGATCTCATATGAGGATCAGAGCTTCCCGGACATGATACGTGTCAGCACGGCAACAGCACCACAAGGAGCACAACTCCCCTCACCATAATCATTTTGAAGAAGTACATCATGGTAAAGCCCTGTAACCCCCAGCTGAACATCTACGACCCACTAGTACTCAGAAGAAAAAATAGCAAATAGGGCTACAGCTCCTAGGCACTCGCCTTAACTCCCCACTTTTATCAGGAAAAGAAAGTAGCAGGTCATGGTACATAGCCCCGCAACTGCTAGCTCCAACTAGAAATCGGAAGAGGAAGAAGCAGAAAATGGATAAGCCTTAACCCATGAGCTCTACTACCTATTTTTATCAGAAAGAGGAAGCAGCAATTATGGTGCACTTTCGACACCAACAGTTCAACGGCCCGTCAGTATCAGAAATAAGATGTAGCTTAGCTTTGCCATTTCAGTCAGAAGGAAAATGAATTCTGGAGGTTAGATGAAGTTCTGAGAGCCAACGAAGGAATATGCTTTAACACGGGATTGCTTAATTAAAACACTTATCAATTTCTTTGAGTAAAATAACTTCAACCATGGATATGACATATATTTATTATACCCATATTCAATACGAACTCTTTTCCATCTCAGAAATCTTGCACAGTGCACAATTCCTCTTTTCACAGAATAAATAAAATCCCGCTGTTGGATTGAGTGTAATTGACGAGGCATCATTTTGAGCCATTTTTTTAAGCTTAATTGCATCTCAAAAAAAATAATCAAACCCTCGTTTTTCATAAATTGAAATTCAAAATGAATTCGCAATTCAGGAAATAAGAATACATTTCATTTGCGTTTCATATTAGGCAAGCCTTGTCAAACACATCACAGTACTTTTACACCAACCCCAGACTTCATTCCCTCAGGCTTGTACAGCGACTAAGACAATATCCATTTCTCCTAGAGAATAGCGTAATAGGTTATTTTATAGAATAAGTAAATTATTTCTTATCTTTAGCGTTAATACGACAAAATTTTCATTAAATGTCCCTAATAAATATCCAAATATCAACGTATACACTAAACTTTCTTTGACTGTCTATCAAATATACGATTGCTTTCTATTTTTGGGGGTTAGAAAAGAATTAAACAGTGACGAGAATGATGATTACCGAAATATTGAACATAGAAATAGACAGAAATGAGGTCCGAAGTGCACAACATGTAACTATTGAGGTTGGTGCATGACATCCTGGCGTCCACACTGTACAGAACGAAAGTAGGAGCCCCCAATAAACCAACTGACTAGAATGGGCTTGGATTAATTAGAGCTCGGCTGCACTGAAATTCACAGCATGAGTTTGGTATGAGAAGGAAAATACTGATCCATTTAAATCCTCCATGCAGTGATATTTCTTGTGTTGTCGTAAGGAACTGAATTTCAAGACTGAAAAATCAATTTTGCCCCTCAGTGCACCAATTTAAGATAAGACGAGAAGCAGTATAATACATTAAAAGCGCATGATCAAGTTTAAGTAATTTCCTTCTCAGAACTCCCTTTAACGCTGTTTCTACATTTCTTTCTACTTTCTTTCACCAACTTCAGTCTTTATCAATAACGTTCTCACTAGTTTCATTCACATCTTCATTGGGATAGGAAGTACGGTAGCATGACAGTAATAGTAAACAGGAATACTCATAATACTGATTAGATTAGATTATTAGTTAGTTTAAGCCTCCCTATCCGCAACAAAGGCGATCCAAAGAGAGGAAGGAAGAAGGCACCATTTAGTATGGAGTTAAGGGAACGCGGAATCCATGCAGAAAGGGCATAGAAACAGTAAGATAAGAAAGAAGTTCATGAAGCAAGATCAAAGTTGAAGAAGAAAGTAGTAGGTGTTGAATAAACAAGACAGCAGTGAACCGAAAAAAAGTTGGTCCGTAACAAAACAAAAACCTATGTTATTTTAATAAAAAGAAAGCCTACCTAACCTAACCTTTAGCTCGGGCCCTCACATTGCCCCCCTGGGAGCGCTAATTCCCATAGATATAATAATTGTATCCCCCTGAGGGGACTCATAATACTGATATTTTTCAATAATTTCTTCACTAAATGTTTTTCTATCGATTTATGAACAACACTAGACAACCTTAGAGCCACATTTTAATTTTAAACTTTTACTACATTGTCAGCAAACGCAACAACAGCGCAAAATTAAACACTATAAGTCCTTCACGTTTTATTTCACCCATTAGTTCAGTAACACTCCATCCTAAGTACACCTTAAATTTAAAACAAGACAGAGACGTTTATCTCTCAGACGTTGGTGCTGCTCCAAAAAACTTCAGCTCCAACAATTGCAGTGTCAAATTAACTTTATTTATATCAGACTAATGAAGAATAACACTATAATTTTGAGCTTGAACGGTGTGGTATGGCTTGCCTGCATTATATGTCAATTTAAACAATTTTAAAACAGAGTGCATTCTTTATTCATCTTTTTTTCTTTAATGTCAAGACCTAATGAAAGTTTTTTCCGTCCCTTTATAGTAATTTTCATTAGACAAAGCTCCTTATTTCCAACCAAACGTATACCAGTAACATTAATTAGGTGTGACATCACATATCAGAATATGTTCTAGTTTGTCCTTGTTAGTACTCTAATGTAAAAGTACGGCATGAACTTTATGTGCTTCTTGAACTAGTCTCGATGTTACGGTTTCATTTTAAGACCTGCAATAAAATGATATGCATTAAAAAGAGGTCAACGCGGTTGGTAGGAAACACGTAGATTCAAAAAGCATTACGGCTGTGATTCACTTGAGAAATATCTTCAAATAAGTGAAGAATCGTGAACGAGTCCCACTTTTTCAGGTACCCTCACCATCGAAATGTACAAGAAAAGCCCCAAAATGAATAAAAAAAATTGTGTAGGCATTTTCATCACCACATTCAAATTCAACATAGTAGTTTCAATTCTAGCAATGAAAACGAGAGCGCTAAGTCTAGTTCACAATAATACTTTCTGAATCGACCACATTAGGGGACATGTGTCATCATTTAATTTCAAATTTAGAATGCATTGAGACTAAATTCTTGTCACCACACGAAACGGTCACAATATTGTGTTACATTTTCACAGGAACATTTGCAACTACAACTAGCTGACTTTGAAGTCACGGTAGTTTTACACTTTGATACCACTCTTCCAGTAATGTACCTTTGCCTCTACAGGAAACTGGAGCAGTAAAATACTCATCGTTTAACATTTAGACTGTGACGTGCGCCACCGGTGGCCACGGAGGGTATTTTCGCAATTCGGCTGACCAACCAGTAGTCACTAACTCAATATTTATCAATATTCCATCGAAATGAAGACTCGATCCAGTCAATGTTTGCTATTTTCAACATTTTTTCCTACAATTGATTTTAAATTTGAGTTGATATTTGAGCAGTCAAAGTGTTAAAATCTGACATTCTCAAACTTACATGCATTTGACAAAATGCATTTTGTCAAACTTACATTTGACAAAATTAATTTGTATACTTCAAGAATATTTACTTTGCAAATATTTTAAAATCAAATACAGAAAGAAATTACAAATTTTACTTCCGACACTTGCTCTACACTTTCTGTCTCATGAATCTGTCTTCCACTTTAAATAAAATTCATTGGAAATATTCAAGTGTCCTGTCACACCAAGTTAGAAGGTGGGCCATCAAAATCACCTCCACAGTTTTATGAGCAAATACTAAAAAAAGGCATTGCCATATTGAAGAAAGAGAATTGTTGGAAACAGCAACAAATAATAATTGACTCAACATAATTCAGCTAATAAAAGAGGTGTAATAATTAGTTAAGTTACATTCACAGTTGAATAATAGGCAGCTTGTTGAATTTGGTATAGATTACTGGATTTATGGAAGATCAAACATTTGAATCTACTAATAGTGAGGGAAAGACAAAACAGGAAGCAAAAAGCAAATGCAAACAAGAGAAACTAAATAATACTTTCATTTACAAACAATTTAACCATTATGTCGTTACCAATATCTTCGATTTAAATTCCGAGAAATTTGAATGAATGCAAAATGCATAGCGATCATATTCCTATTACAGGTACATTGCTGGAGCAGTGTCGCGGGAAGGTGGAAAAATACCGTTCTGTTTCATTCAATAAGAGTTAATCCAAATTTCTCTTCTCCTTTTCTCGGCATATCTCCCGACCCCACATTTTTTAGCACTGACCACCTATGTGTGGGTGACTAACTCAATATTTTCAATCTTGAATCAACCCAAAAATACATCTTACAAAAACTACCACACATTTTGACGGTATTATCATAGTAAGAAAACAAAATCGTGAGCAGGCTTGAAAAAAAATTCCAGAAATAGGTCTCACAGGCAAGCAAGTTTCACCGTGAAGTGAAAAAAATTGCAACAATCTCAACAAAATATATCTCGATGAGCATTATGTAACTGAAAAAAAAAAATTACAATGCTTCATGAGGCGTGGCGTTTACTGTTAACAAAAAATCAATTTAAACAGAATTTCTAAGATCATCTGAACCATCACCCCCACAAAATGCATGAAAGACGTTGGTTAGTAAAGATTGATCAAGCCGAAAGAACAGAATTTTGTTAACGAATTTCTAGACGTGCGCCAAGGTTACACATGACTGGAAAAGAAAGCTGCAGTAAATATTGGGTTCCTTTTCACATTCACAACGCAGGCACTGATCCAACGATCTTCTAGAAAAGAACTTATTGAGAAAAGTATACGAACAGAATTTTTCCGTTTGAGCAAAACTTTTTGGTAATGATTTTTATTTACTTCGATTGGACCCTAAGAAGAAAATTCTGCTTAAAAATGATTGATAATTCAACTCCTTTAATTCAAAAGGCATCTGCTTACTGTTTCAAATCTATTTAATTTACGCAATTCTAAGCAGCAGCACATCGAGTCGTTTTCATCTAAGGAAAGGGAAGTATTTAATTAGCACATCATGCTACTTGTAGATGCTGTTGAATGGCCTAACAGAAACCTGAATCGTTAACTTCGTCATATAAGGCCACGAAAATTTCAAGTCTTTAAAACTTCCGCGTCAGCAATGAGATTCCTTAGTCAACGAATCAGAAATGAGCTCACATTGCACTGGCAAACGACCCAGAGATGCCACTGAAACAATGAACACAACAAGAGATCGGGCAGGTGCGCCCGATGAGCGGAACGGGGGACAGACATATATATCGAAGGTTATTAAAATAAAAATTTGCATCTAAAGCAGTTTTGAACCGCTGCAACTAGGTTTTCATTTTTGGGGGGAAAAATCAACTCGACTGGCAGAGAACGTTTCTTTATTAACAGATGACAGCTAACACTTTCCTTGGTGCTGGCCATGCTTCAATTTTTCATAATTTCGCGCCCTTAAAAAATTCCAATAAAATGGCAGTACTTTAGGAACCTCAATTTCAGAGGGAGACATGAGGTAAGGTAATCTTGGACTTTCTTTCGCGTACACCTACCATGGAGTGCTAAGATAGATGTCCATGTTATCCTCAAATAATATTAATATGTACTCATATTATACTAACGATCTTTTTATTTTTCAACTATTAAGTTTGGTGACACTAATAGCGTAGTAAGACTAGCACTGAGTCGGGCTGGCAACACACCGCACTCCAATAAATTATTTCGGAAAAAATATTGACACTAAATATAGATGCACTAAAAGATTTCGGTTTGAGAAAGAAGTCAGTTCATAAAAACTATTAATCAAGAACATATAACTTCGAAACCACTACTGGGGAGACGGTGAAAATTGCAAAAAAAATTAAGCTCTACATATGATCTTTAACCACCAATCATATAAATTTTCTCCCTTCAGATCTATTCAAGTACAATTTTTACACAAAAATTTTGACGATCTCGTTTGACAAAGTAAGGAAGCGAATTTTGACTATCACGATCATCATGGGTACGTTGAGACCTAATAGTATAGGGCCGTCTCTCCATTATACTTATTAACTTAATTAAAATCTTTATACATTTATTCTAAAATTTAGAATTAGTTAAAATCTTTGAGAAAAACGAGAAAATATTTTCTTCAATTGAAAATTTGATATAAAACTTTAATATAATAAACGTGACTAAAAGCAGTCAAAGCTGCACTCTTCCACCCGTGATAGCAAAGTTTAGAGTAGGTGTAAGGGTATAATAGCAAGTTTCTACTTGTAAGAGCACTAATTCAACTTAAAGATTGTTCATCAACTGAAAACATCCAATTATCTAAGTGAATTGGGCAAATTTTCTTACGGAGTAATGATCAGTAATACCATGCAAGGTAGAGACTGTAAGAAAAACTTGTGGAAACCTCAATACATGAAACATTACGAATATAAAAGTGAGACGCTAACAAATGTGAAATTCTAGAACAAGCATTTCTGACAAATGATTTTTTTACCTGTCTCATAAAATTTATTTTTTTAACTTTAAGAAAATGTTTGACTTTAAATTGTAATCGAGGAACTAGAAGTTAAAAGAATCGCAAAATATTTGGCACACATTTTACGAGCAAGATTTGAAAACTGATTTCAAACGCGAAACACCGATTCAAACGCTAGTTGTGATAAATGAGAAAATAAAAGGTTAGTGGAACAGTTTTCAGTCAGGCGAACTTAGCTGCACTGCAAGTCCTAGACAGTGTAAAAATTTCACTGGAAAATCTGTTGAAAATGCAATAATATTTGCAGCCAGACTTTATATACATGTAGTGATACATTTGAACAATCGTTTACTAAAAATAATCATCAATTAATAAGTGCAAACTTCAATATATGTTTGGCAAGCACAGCTGGGTCGCGCTCTAGCTGCGCGTTTCACCGACTCAGACTTTGTATTCGACCGAGCAGATCCCAACGAGCTAAATATGAAATAAGCCATGGAAAATTCTGAATTTATCTTTTTCAATGCAACAAAACAAAATTTAAAGTTCCAAGTAAATTTGCACAGTATGCTATTGTTCACTATAAATTCACTGAACTGATATTAGAGCTTAAAATTTTAGACAAGCAGATAGTTGGGGCAAGAACGTTTGCTTGCTTCATCGAAATCGGCCATACATTGCGGGCTTGGACAGCCTGCAGTCATTTAAGACAAATAAAGTTCGACAAACATGTAATTTAACACACTCTTTCAACAACGCAATAGAGGCATGGGATTTTGAATATTTCAACATGAAGATTTTTTTTTTTGCAAAATTAAACTGAGGTGAAGTAGCCATTCAAGCTGGTTGAAAAAATTCACACCACCCAGCTCAAAGCCAGTTAGAACATTGAAGCTGATATTTTAGAAAGTTTAAATATCCCATGCAAGTACCTTGCACACAAACACCACCACCTCCAAAAGCTGCCTGCCCAGCCACACCACCGTCAGCTGATCTTGACTAGAGGTCGTCAGTTGAGGCGCTTGGCTTAGCCGCTTTGGACGCCGTAGTTTGTGTCATGCAAAACTCTAGAAATTTTCGATTTTCTGAAAGAATAGCGTTTAAAAATTTAAAAAAGTGAAAGAAAATTGTACACATAACGTTTGGTGAAGTGATGGTGCGGTGAAAATTTATTTAAGCCGAATTTTGACCTAAAATTAATCAAGAAACACGGTTGTCCGGTCGACCTCGCAGTCTTGTGAGTCACTTCACAGAATGAAATTTTGGTCTGTTCGGTGAAATGAAGAAATTCTTCAAGAATAACACAGAAACTTGTAATATAAAACTACTGGCAATTAAATTTTCTTCTATTTTTGCAGATTTAGGTCGAAATTTGGTAAAATGAATTCGAAAATTCAGCACCGGCTGACGTTTTCGACTACACACTGCCCAACAGAATTTGTGCTAATAGCACTTGAACAATAAACCCGATTAAAATAAATTCCAATGAACATAACTAGCAAATAATGTGTTTGAAATAGTTTTATGAATGAGAAAAAAGTGAAACTACAATAAAAAGCTTCTTACTTAGGCAAAATACTTGAACAGAATATTGGAACGCGCCACAGTCGAACAATTTCACGTGTATTCGAAAAGCAAGGACAGTTGTGCTATCCCACGAAAGGCAACATCATCGTTGAACACCAAACAAAAATTTTCTACCACGCTTTATGATAAAATGTGATACATACGAGCTGCCACGGACTCACGTTGGCTGGATGAAGAAGATGAGATCCCCCTCTCTCAATCTGCACCGCCACCTTTGTTCCACCTCCACCGTCTACAGTGACCTTGTACTTTCGCGTGAAGAATAACTCAGCCAATCCACAACCAGAAGTTTCGTCAGTCTGCATATGTAAGAAACGAATTCAAATTATCGAGTTTTTTCTTTTCACTTGACTAAATGTTAGGTATTTGTCCAAAAACTTTTAGATCAGCCTACCACACGCACCGCCATGTTCGTAACTGAGCGGGAGGCGTCTTATCCCCGCTCTAATGTCCAACTACCCCCCTCCCCTTCTCTCCCTCCGTTTACCTCCCTCCATTCTTCTTTTCATGAGCGAATTTTCTCCGCGAGATATTTATCGTTTAAAGGTCAAAAGCGTATCGAACGAACGCTGTGAAGTATGCTCAAACTGATTTGTGGAAATGTTCGTTCGATTTGACGAGTATGTTTCAATATGAATTAGTATCCAGTTAGTTATGTTCGTACAGTTCGAGCACTCGGTAGTTTTAAAATAAAATCAATTATTCCCATAATCGTAGTTTAACAAGTAGATAAATTAAGATAGAATTTTGATAAATAATCATAAATATGTTTGTTAAAGTGAAACATGTTGTAGATAGCATACGTTATTTTATATTATACTCTGATCGTTAGTATTTATGACTCATCATTTTTTTTACAAAAGCTGCTCTTAACGAATTTTATTTCACTCAAAATACTTTAGAACATATCTAGTCAATGGACGATATTTAAAGGGAAAAAATCTGTTCACATCACTTAAAAATTGAAAATTTTTCACACATTTTTAGCAAAGTTTTTATCAAATATTTTCAATTATTTGTTTCTTTACCATAATTTGGGTTTATTTATTACTTTTACGATGTCGACTTAACTTCAAATTGGAAGTTTTATTTATAAATTTACTTCATTCAAAGGAACAAAATTTCAACACATGAAAGTGAAAAGATAATTAACTCAAATGAACCATGTGTAGGGGAACAGAAAAACGTGACTTGCAATTCTGGTGACTGAACAAGTAGAGTACACATCACAATGCTAGTTTGCTATGTATTTTCAAACTATAGATGTCATGAATAAGTTATTAATAAGTGAAACTGCTCAGTCAAAATTACGTAACTGCCATTGACAACTAATTCTCTGTTCTTTTTCGTATTATCATGAAAACAAATGTTCAAATTATATTGCTACCCAATTGCTTTAAAGTTAGGAGGTTATAAAAATAGAAACTAAAGTAAAATTGTAATTTTTTGCTTGATCTCTTAGACAAAAAGAAATACTTTTATCAACCGCTTCCAAGCTGTGACTACTGCATAGATGTCACTGTTCTGTATTTGAGCTATACATCTCATAAAGCAACTTGTTTTTTTTTTCCAAAGATGATAATATGTTTTTGTACTGTGTTCTTACATAAGATGAAGTTAAATTTTCCTCCGTTATATTAAGCTATTTAGGGTTCTAAGCTTAGCACATGTTGTACATTAAATACATAATTGTCCAACGTGGCAGTACAGTTTTCTATTAGGTGAGGCGTTTACTAGGCAGAGTAAACTGTTACATTATTTAAAACACGCCTAAAAATTCAATTGGCGTTTCTGTTTGGCCACTGAGCTTTGTGACGATAGTTCTTGCTTTTTTTGTAGTTTATTTGGACTACTGATGATTATCTTGTAGGTATGATTATCATGCTAATACTTTCATGTTAGCTATAACTTTGAAGAAGTCTGCGGTCAAATAAGCGTTGTGTAGAAATGTTCTAAAATATGTTACCAATATGGGGGGTACTGGAGAATTAATCCAAATACATGAAATTTCATCCGTCGTTAACTACAATATATTACTTAGTCTTCTATGAACTTTTCTCTTAAATCTGATATCCACCTTCATTTTCTACTGTTTTTATTTGTTGCATTTTTTAAAGTTGCTAGATCGTTCTTGAAGTTCAGGAAGAATATATAGTTTCTTGGGTTTTTATTTAGATTTAATTTTATATCACTCTTAGACCTCTTATACCTGCATCGACACTCCATACGAATTACTTACACGAAGCAAAATTAAATTTTAAAATTTTTCATAGGAAATTGTATCGCTTTTCTTTCGTCTGCAGTTCTGCTTCGCTTTTTATTGTCTCCTGCAATGTTTGATCAACACCCGAATTTGATGCTTTGTTTCAATGTCTGCATTGTTTCAATGACACAATGTTACAACTTCTGAAAGTTATTCTAAACGCAACCGAGGCTGCAAAATCACTTTTACCGGAGGGTTATTTTCCACCGGATGTGAATTGACCACAAAATTGTAGTTCCTTCAAGTATTTGAAACTACTGAAAAATATTGTACTATGCATACAAAATCCTAGGCCTTGTTACATGTCATAGAAACCCGCAGGAATTATATTCCAAAAGTCAGTTTATAAGTTTCAACTTGATAATATTTAGTGAGAGAAGACTGGCGAATAACACGCAAAGATTTTTTTGTGCAGCGCCTCGTTAAAAGATGTATGAAATAATTCTGGCCTTCATAGAAATTCAACTACTGCTTCTGCATTGGCTCTGTGGTCTTCTTCACCGAATTTTCCAGTTGCAAATGGAGAGCGTACATTTTTTTTCTGTTTCTCTTAGAGTTGTTCAGCCATCAGAATATGAAAATCAATGTATAACATATGTATAAATATATATATATATATGATATTTATCAAAATGATATCTATAGGAATGAAATGAATCAGAATGATATGTATAAGAATGAAATGTATCAGAATGAAATGAATCAGAATATGTATCAGAATATGTATCAGAACGTAACAAATTTGTTAACTAAGGATTTATACATAGAGACTTAGGAAAAGCAGTTCGGGGTATCACATTTCATGTGGAAACTTTATTAAAAAATCATGTTTTTCTTCTGTTTTTTTTCTGGACGAAGCGGAAGTAACCTACAATCGGTACTTGAATCTGAATTACAGGGAAAGTTCGTCTTTCTTTCCTACTTTTATTATTGTAACGCTCGTAAATAACTGGCGATTTCCGATTGTAAAAAATTTGAGCTTCAATTTACTGCAAGTAATGTCACGTTAATTGTTACTATTCATTTGTATTATCGTTCATTGCCTCCTTGTAAACATGGTGAACAATGCTAATAATATTCATTGCATGTCCGGTTGTCAGGAACTCTACTGTATTTTGCTCATTGGGGAGAAAACGTCACTAGTCGAAATTCTTGATTTTTCAGGAGAAGTGATTTTAACTTTGCAAACTGCTTGACGGAATTAGTTTTGATCGAAAAAAAGAATCCTTCCTCTCGGCCAATTTTGAAGGTACAGTTATGACGGTTTTACCAGATTACGTAGAACGAAATGGCATATTTAACAGTATGGTCAAATCCATGCTCCAAAATTCTGAGTTTTGACGTTCTTCTTCTCAATGAGCCATAAGTGAGCAGTGGTTGGTCGTCCGGCGCGTCAACAGGCCGGCCGGCCGCTCGTCATCCGGAGTTGGGCTGCAAAATTAGCCGTTTTCTGGCCAAAATCCTCGGTTAATTTTTTATAAGTGAAATATGACTTTAAATAGCCCTCAATATATACCAGCTCCGCCGGGTTGCTGAGAGGTTTTCATGGTGAAGATCATTTAAGGAAAATATTAGATAATTACAGCCAGAAATGGTAACAGATATTCAAATAATCTTGGCGCAGTATACAAGCAATGAATGCTTAGGTGACTTGAGGAAACAGGCACATTGTTTCTTTTCTTCGAAGATATTTACACTCGTAGTAATAAATGATGCTTTTATTTTGATCAAGTTTGATAGATATCTTATCCATTGGCTTTCAAATTCGTAATGCTAACTAATACCAAGACTTCGTGAGCGTTACTCGCGGTCGAGCCGGTACCCATTTCCGACAAGTGGATAGAATGCGGAATGCCTAAATTCTCGTGTTTTCCGACAGAATTCTCATCAGCCTGGCATTGCCAAGAGTCTTTGTGGGTCTCGAGACAATAAGCTCCTAAGAAATGACTAGTTACGCATGAAAGAAATTACAATACTTGTTGCGGGAGGTTGTTGTAGGCTACGAGTTTAGAGTTATGTTCTTTGAATATTCTTTCATCTCACCGTATCTATAGTGGGGGAGGCTGGCGATCTGCACAAGCAAATATTTACAGTGCCTTCAAATGTTATCTTCTTCATTCTTGGGTTGTCCGTCTGATTGAGATGCTTACTGCTTTTGTTGCACCCTATTGATGTTATCATTTTTGAAATCATAATTTTGAAGAAAAGTCAACATCTTTAGAAGTTTCATTCATCAAAATTTTTAGAGCTTTCGTGTAAGCCAGGACTCACCATCATTAATTGAAAATAAAGAGGATGGCACAATTTTTATTATATTTATTCTTATGAGTGTTTCGTATGACACGCTATTGCAATTGCATCTGACCAAAAATTTCGAGCTAAACGGAGGAATTTTATCTTTTTTACGGTAGTTTTAATTTGTGAGACAGGCATGATATTTTGAAAGCATTCAAGGATATGACTTATTGCACGATCATTATACATCAAAATTTTCTATTGGAGTTATATGTTCTGAAAAATCAAGGGCATGCATGGTCACGGATATTACCATGAAATGCGTCATTAAGAGGGTGGACCTCAGTTGTCACTTTACTTTTTATACCTTTTCTTTCTCTCTTCTTGTTTACAGATTCCCAACCTAAAAATAGAAATGATAATTTCAAAAATAATGTTAAATTCACCCTTCAAGTAAAAGTAACTGCCCTAGCTTCTGTTTAGAAGTATCAATTCACTTTTCATGTTTTTTCATCAGTTGTTTACTTGTTTTGTTTGAGATCAATAACATAAAATCACACCCATTCTTTTCTCATCCAATCGTTCTCAAACTGAAGTTTTAATACAACATAAGTCTAAATTTTAGACTCATATATAAAATCTCATAGGCCAATTATGTTTTTACTAATTGTGTAAACCTAAACAGCAACTTCCAGCGTAGTACTTGATTGAAAGTAGTTCGAATTGCTTTACATACAAGCAAATGTTATTGCAACTACCCTGGTTCTGCCAGGAAAGGACTCGTGGAATTCAAGGGTTACGTTTGAGAAATAGCAGCTGTATATCTCCTTATGAATGCTTACTCATATTTTCCGTAAACGTTTTTTGTTTTAGTTATTTTGTGTGTTAATCTTGTTGCTTGTGTCTCTCCATTTGTGCTAACTCGGATCACTTATCTTCGTCAGGTGCTGGCCGTGTGGTGCAGATGGATCTGCTACTGGAATAAAGCTGATGCTGACCAGGCGCTGGAGATGTGGCTCAGATGAGCTTTGTACTCAACGGAGCAAAGATGATGCTTCCTCAGAAGTTGGACACGGTGATGGACAGGAGTAAAGCTGATGCTGTCCAGGCGCTGGAGATGTGGCTCAGATGAGCTAGCTATGCGCTAAACGTAGCAAAGATGATGCTTCCTCAGAAGATGGGTATGGTGCTGAAGAGGAATGGAGTTGGTGGTAGACGGAACTCGTGACCTGGACTACGAGATTCAGCCACTCCCGCAATACTCCTGATGTGAGCTTAACAGTGTCTGGGGTTGAGATTCTCAACCAGGGGTAAATTTACCCCTGGTAGAGGTAAATTTCGGCCTTATGTACTTAAAACATAAAGCCGAGAGGGTCAATGATGGAGGAAAGGTTGAGAATGGATAAATACTAATGTTTTGCTTCTTGCAAATCCTAATTATGAATAAAAGAGCAAAGAAAGTAGCTTTTAAATTTAACATTCTTATTAAGACAGTCTAATAATAAAAGAAGAACGTTTCGACCCGTTAGGTCATTCTCAACTTCTGTCGGTAGAAAATCACAAATCTAGTAAAATTCAAAGTAAAATGTTAGGCGATGAAGAAAAAAAATAGCATCATACTAAATACTTACAAATACAACCTAAACTAGCTGAAGGGGGAAAGCAGACTGAGTATCATTCAAAACTGGTTTTGTCGTTAAAATATACATGGATTCTAAAATACGAAGATTTATAACACCAGATGTAGATGCAATTACATTGAAATCGTTTAAGCGCACTGGAAGATCGCATTTTTCTGCATGAGAACGGATGGCAGAATGGGATGGCGTAGAGAGAAGGAGGCCTGTTCTAAAACTCCTACCAGCATGCTCCGCAACGCGAATACTGAGGGCCCGTTTAGTTGAGCCCATGTACTCAGACGCACAATGTGCGCAACGATATTTATAAACAACAGACGAGAGCATGCCTTTGGGAGTTCTATCTTTGTAATTGAAATAAGACCCTATTTTTAACGTATTAACCAAAATAATTTTGAAATCTACATGCATGAAATGTTTAGATTAAAGCAGATGCAATTCCTTCCTCAGCTTTTCCGATTTGTGCCCAAAATATGGTAATGTGAAGTAAAATGGCTTTTTATTGACCAAGTGTGAATTTTGCTTGCTGTAAAATTTATTATTCAAGAAATTTTTAATAGCTGAATCAAGGAGCCGGCAGGGAAAGCCGTTGCATTTAAAAAAATTATTCAAAAAATCAAATTCTTTATGAAGAGAGGAAAATGATGAACATATACTATATGCTCTGGAAAGTAAAGTCTTAATGCTATTCATTTTGAATCTGAAAGGGCAAAAACTGAAAAAACTGATCCCAAGCCCTGTGAAAGTAGGTTTACGAAAAACTGAAATATGAAATCTGCCATTGTTACGAGTAATTAGGGCATCCAGGAATGAAAGACTACCGTTAACTTCAGTTTCCATGGTAAATTTTATGTTAGGATGTTGAGCATTCAAGTAGTCTAAAAA
>JACJUY010001576.1:12290-53709 GCA_014220935.1 Platorchestia sp. MABIK
TGTAAAAGGGAGCATTCTTTTAATTGCAAACATTTTGGTATCGCCGATTCCATCCTCAGCGCTGTTAAAAAAAGAACAAAAACGATAATCAACGAATTACAAACACTGTGAGAAAATAATGTTCACCTCAAATACCAACCTGGGTTCGAGCCATAGTATTTTCTGTTTAAAAGTGCGGTGTTGAACCTCTAGCGCCACGAAGGTGACAAAAGTTGACATCTGAATAGTTTTAAAACCACAAGTCATGACTAGAAACCATTTTGATAAGAATGAAGTGCATCGTAACGCTTGACCCAAGTTAGAGCATATCAGATCACTTCATTTATATTCATTTCGGATGTTATTGCTCAATTTGATAAACGTCAACAAACATAACTCATAACAGAACGATTAAGCTATCAACGGCTCACCTGCATGATTTAGTTTTTGTTCCACAAATTTGACTTTCAGTTCACGCGAGTATCACTCTTCTTGTTAGTTGGAATTAGAGTCACAAATGTTTTCACTTTCATTTTTCCTTTTACGTAACCATTGGTCAGTTCTAAATTTAACCTGAATGGTTTCACCTTCATTCCGCACTGTGTGTAACGATGTTGTAACAAGTTCGGCAATTTCCGAACTTGACATAAATGGTTCCGCCTTCATTTTTTATTTTTCGTACTCATGGGTTAACTCCAAACTTAACGTAAATGCTTCCGTCTTCGTTCTTCATAATAAAAACCAAAGATAAATTCCAGTTCTGGCTTCATTCTTCTATGTAAAAACCAAAGATAAATTCCAAAACTAATTTTAGATAGAACATCTTTCATGTTCATTCTTCATTGTAATAACGATAGAAAAATTCCAAACTTCACGTTAGGGGTTCAGCACTCATGTTCTCGAAAGATTAAGAATTTGTTGTGTGCCAGTAGAACGCTTGGTGACACGGAGCAAGGCTGCTCAGGGTTTACTGATCAGCCCTAGACATTGCATTTCGAAATCGTTGACATTTGACACAGCTGTCTCATGTCTACGATGAAGGTTTTCCTGTTCGGGATGAGTCGAAGTGAGTTGATTCACTGTAGTTCAATCGCGAGCTCATTTTTAAATCGTTGACTGCAATGGCAGAAACAGAAGTTCAATATTTAACTCAAATTTAAAGTCAAACGTTATTACCACTTTTACATATACGAAACATTAACTGCGTTCATAAAATACCATTAATTTTTAAAGAGTGCGAACATTTTTTAAACGACCCGTGCATCGATGGGTCGTATCACAAGCAACAAGTTAAATCGCGTACAGTGGGTCCGCGTTTATCAGATATAGAGAGGGATTTTCAAGCAATTTACATAGTAGTAAAGGTACAATAATTAGCAGCGTAAGCTATTCTAAGCGGTTCTACGCTGCACTCTGTGCCTCTCCATCGATGTTAATTGGTTGAAAGTCCAGATCCTGAAGGGTTAAACTTGTGCCTCGTTAATCCGTTTTTTGGGTTATTCGATTGCGTAAATATGAACACTTTTCATTGCTTTTAAAATTTAACAAATGAAATGATTCCTGTAAATATTTAATTTATCGGGTGATTTATTAAAAATCTTAGTTTATTGATTAGAACGAGAACAAACGAGTAGATGAATATTTCAAGTGCAAATCCTTGGGTATTTTAAAATTTTATCTTTACAGCTGAAGTTTCATTGGTTTCATTTCGTCCTTTTTTACCTCTTTTTCAGGACTGAACGTAGACTTTTAAATTACCTGAGCGCTTGCAACGAAACTGTTCATCTACTCATTAGGTTTTCTTTTTTCCATTAAACTCTCAATGAGCTTAAGAAAAGTTCCCAGCTCACTTCTGAAGATGGGTAGCGTAAGTCAGTGTAGCCACACTAGGGGAGACGCAGCTCTCATGTACAGTATTTAGTCAAGCTTGTGAAGGTAAGACGCAATATTCTAAATCATGAAAAAATGAAAATATAAAAGAACGTTTATTTTCAAGAAATTGACACATGAAATGTATTGCACCATGTTGGTTTTTAAAAATTTTTTATACAAAGTTCCTCAATGGAAGGACAATCACACGCTCAGAAGTCCTTGTTTCTTTTTTCTAAGCCTCCTTCGTCTTTACCCGACAATCGGCCTCTCATCGTCATGGTCGACCTGAAATTCGTACAACCTTTAAACCTCCTTTGTCTTTAACCCGACAATTATTGGTCTTCTCATAGTCGAGATCTACTTGAAATACGCACAGCTAAAACCATTAACAGTATTTAATTGCACAAGAAGCACAAGAAATATTGCCCTTTTAGATGACGGTGGGGTATGCTAGATTGTTGAGTAATGAATGAACGAATCTTTAGCATGGGGATTGCGCTTTGTATTCACTTTAGCGTAAGGACTTTGCTGAATTCGTTTTAGCGTAAGGACTTCGCTGTATTCGTATTCGTTTTAGCGTAAGGACTTCGCTGTATTCGTATTCGTTTTAGCGTGAGGACTTCGCTGTATTCGTATTCGTTTTAGCGTGAGGACTTCGCTGTATTCGTATTCGTTTTAGCGTAAGGACTTCGCTGTATTCGTATTCGTTTTAGCGTAAGGACTTCGCTGTATTCGTATTCGTTTTAGCGTAAGGACTTCGCTGTTTTCGTATTCGTTTTAGCGTAAGGACTTCGCTGTATTCGTATTCGTTTTAGCGTAGGGACTTCGCTGTATTTGTATTCGTTTTAGCGTAGGGACTTCGCTGTATTCGTGTTCGCTTTAGCGGCTCCGATTTGTGTTTGCATGTTTCAGTAGCGACCAAGCGTGTAGCTAAATTTTCAACCATTACTCTGTCTAATTTTTTCGCCGTTGCATCTATAATTTTAGCCGCCCTACGCAGAAGCTACACGTGGACGGCCAAAATCACAGATGCCTCAGCGAAAAAGTTAGACTGGTCCAGAAGTGTCGTTCTGTACGCCTTCGCACGACGCTTGTGTTGATTCTTTACTTCTTATCTTTTTGAATTGCGTAAGGGCTTTCCGACACCTCCTCTAGATTTTGGGGATCATTTTATGGGCACTTGACTAGAGGTTGTCCTGTGTTTAAGAACTCAACGCAACCAAACATCTTTAACCACTAAGAGCGGCGTAAGGCGGATCCTGGATGTCGCAGTATTCTACTTTCAACAATTTAGTTTCCGACGGAAAAATATTTGTTCTTCAAATAATAAATTAAAGGTTTATGAGCAAGTTCCCGTTGCATAACGACCATTTGCTCAAACAAACATGGGGCTTGTCAGAATTTTAGCGTACTTGAAAGCAATGTTTATTCATAATCTGGAAATTTTTTTCTAATCACCGTATCATTGCTTCTCGTACATATGACTTAGAGTTTAAAGGGTGAGTGCCTAGTCCATTCAGACATTAATTATTGTAGAGATATGTACATTAATTGCTGTTTTTCTGGAGAAACTTTTTATCCTCATCCTCAATCATGTTTTTCTATTCGTAATAGTTTTCCAACATAGAGTTCTAACTTTACCAGCCGTATAAGGTAAATTTATTCCCTAATAGATTTCATTCGACAGAGTATTGGTTTTTTGAACTCCTTTGTTAAATTTATTGTACTTCTTACATGACCTATTGATTTACCAAACCTTGATGAATCTGCGTCCCACTGACATTCGCTCTACACAAACTCGAGTGAGCGTCTTTCTAATGTTAACAGACTCGTACTCATTTCACGACAATCATTGATACTTAAAACCATTCACTTTTCCTAAATTCTACTCCATCGTGCGCTTTACATCAAGATAGAGGGTTTCGTTCTCTCCTATAGATTCAGATTCTCTTCCATCTTACAAGAGTTCCAGCGCTGGAATCTATCAGAGTTACGATGATGACCAGGGCTGCGAGCTGTAGTTGTTATGTCTTCCAGAGATGCAGATCATATCGCGGGTGTAGAGCGGTGTTGCTGAATTCCTCAAGCTCTTCTGTTCATGTTAACATCTTCTTAAGCAACTCTCAGTCCCTGAGATATGCTAGCAGCGCGAGGGGATAGACATGCGCGACCGTGAAAAAAAGGGACGGTGTTAACACCGACTCGTTTCTTGAGATGATATTATTTGGATGGAGCACTGAACGCCACTCTAGCACTGAATGCGTTGCCGTGAAACGAGTTAGAACGATAAAAATGATTTATTTCTTGAGATGATGTTATTTAGATGGAGCACTGAATGTAACTGAAGCACTGCATGCAACTGTAGCACTGAATGCCCGACCGTGAAACAAGTTAGAACGATAAAAGTAACTTATTTCTTGATGTGATATTATTTAGATGAAGCACTGAATGCCACTGTAGCAATGAATGCGCGAGCGTGAAAATAGTGAGACGGTTAGTGGAAATTATTTCTTGAGATGTTATTATATAAAAGGAGCACTGAATGCAATTGAAGTAATGAATACGCGAGCGTGAAGAAAATGGATGTTAATACCAAGTTATTTTTGAGAGGACATTATTCAGATGAACTCCTAGTATCGGAGCACGAATAGAAGAGTTCATAGAAATCAGATTTTCATAACAAATGCTGTTTTCTGAAGGGATTAAATAACGAAAAATTTAAATTTAAAGGTTTTCTGAAGGGATTAAATAACGAAAACTTTAAATTTAAATGTTTTCTGAAGGGATTAAATAACGAAAACTTTAAATTTAAATGTTTTCTGAAGGGATTAAATAACGAAAACTTTAAATTTAAATGACGTGAACTTGAAGGGTTCGTAATTTAAAAAAAAAACGAGTTGTGTCTCGGAAGTAACCACAGGAAATTTTAAATAAAAAAAACACGTTAAAAGAGCACAATGATTTACTAAAATTCATATCAACAGAAATAAACAGGTGCTATTATGAAACAAACAGAGTAGCGGAGAATCTCAGTTCATGGTTTGAATCTTTGGAGCATATATTTGAACTGGCACTGTGATCTTTTAATTCGAACGAGGTTATTTTTTTTGAAGAAGTAGCTTCTTTTCATTAAAGACATGCAGCAATTACAGAATAAAACGCACAAACGTTCTAAATTGATTGTCCTTGTTCTCAGCAACATTCTGTTCCATGCATCAGTGAAAAGATTGAGAGATAAAAAAGTAAAGAAATATGTGTGAATGTAAACGATAATTGCTCAAGAATGGCTTTTATTCAATGAAAATGATGCGAAGTTGAATATAGAGAACAAAGAAACAGTTGTAGTGCTGATTAATTGCTAATCTGTAGTGCTAATTAATCTGTCATATAATTATGATGTTCATAGTTAATTGTAGTGCTGAAACTTAATTTTAGGGCTAATTCGTGGGCTGTTACATAATTGTAGTGCTGTTACATAATTGTGGTGGTGTTGCATAATTGTTGTTGGGATAATACTTAATCGTAGTGCTAATGCTTTATTGTAGCACTATAACATCATCGTTCTGCTAACACTTCATTAGAGCGCTATAACATAATTGCAGAGCTAATACTTCATTGTGCTACTTCTAAATTGTATAGATAATACATAACTAATGTGCTATTACATAATTGTAGTGTTGGTACTAATTTGGAGCGCTATAACATTATCGTAGTGCTAATACTCAATTGGACTATTTCAAAATTGTAGAGATACTACTTAACAACAGTACTACACACAGTACTGTACATTTACAACGTGATGTCGCAACTTGTTACTACTTAATAACGTAATGTTGCCACTTCTCACTACTTTATTACGTAATGTAGTGATTTGTTACAACTTTATAACGTAATGTTGCAACTGGTCACCACTTTATAACGTAACATAATGATTTGTTACAACTTTATAGCGTAGTGTTGCAATTTGTCACCACTTTATAACGTAACGTCGCGATTTGTTACAACTTTATAACGTAATATTGCAACTTGTCACCACTTCGCAACTTTCAGAGTCCGTAATGTCATTTGAATGGATCACGTGAATTTAGGAGATTAAATGAAGAAGTCAAGAAAACTGTTCAAAGCGTCCTTTTATTTTTTTCGGCAATAATAAATCAAGTTATTTAATCAATACAGCACAAACATCGGAAAAAAATAACTTATTACTCATCAAGGAAATGCTACGAAATGATGCCACGAATAATAATAAACGAAGCTTCACGATTGAATGGAATTTTTTGCTACGACTTCAAGGAACATCGACGATTACTGGACAAAGAGCTCAGTCAAGTATGACATGCCTCGCATAGGAATGTTGTGTGCCTTTCCTACAACAGTTATGATGTTCTTGCATTCCTTCTTGAGCACAGAGAGAGAAGTCTATGCCTTCATTTGTGTGAGTGAAGGCGAAGCCTTCTATCATCACCAGGGTGTGTTCTTCCTGAACACAGAGAGAGAGAAGGCGATGCCTTCATTTGTGTGAGCCCGAGTGAAGGCCCGTCTCTGATCACCGATGTGCGATGCTGCAAAAACCACCATGCCCATGTCGGCCGTGTTCGAAGTGTGTTCTTCGTGGCCCAGGGAATAATGGTGTGCTTGTAATGGCGTAGTTACAGCTACACTGTGTGTTTAGTCTTTGTATAACCTCCCACGCCACCCTCATGACCCTGTCTACTCACCTCCAACTTACTCATGGAGACGAGTTCCCATAAAACACGACGTGGATTTCAGTCAATTTCGGCCAGCTTTGTTACGACGATATTGAAGTATTTTCCACACGTTCTAAGGCTTTGTTTGACCCGAACACCAATGGCTCATTCGCATCCAAGAACATTGGAGCTTTGAGACCAGTACAAAGGTGTCATGATACCACGATAAAAAATACACAAGCGGTATTTCTCAAATGCCCGCTTCAGAAAATGCGTTGCATAGATTACCACGAGTGTGTTCACATTGTTTTGGTCTCAATGGACAGCATTATTTTGGCGAGAACACGGCTCGCGGCCTTTGGGGCGCCTAGTGTTCTAAAGAACGCTCGCTCGCTGTATTCAGAAGGAGCGTGTCCGGGCAAGTTATTGTGAAGGAACGAGCTCGTAACGCCGATAATTTCCACTGTTTTCTCACTTTATATACGATGAAGTTAAGATCTTGGCGTGATGGAAGGGCTTCAATGGTGAGACTTTTCTCTCCTCCAGTCAAGTCTGACTCACGAAGTCGTGTGGGACTGGCTAGCACCCAGAAATTTCAGTTAGAAATCAGCCACTTCTGAAAAATGATCTGAGCCGTGATTTGAGCGCTTTGTTATTTTCAGTCTCTGGGGTGTTTATGGTTCAATATTATGAATTAGTAAATTAGTGAAGGGTTTGTTTGTTCTATAAAATGTAGAATTCTACGCCCTACTCTTGAAATGAAATTGCAGCCAGTAATGAACTTCAACTGGATGGTACAGCCAAATGTAACTATACTATTTTATTATATCATATTTTATTAATTAACCAATAATCAGAAATGTTTCCAAAAGATCGTTCATTGAATTAGCGATAATTTTAAAGTAAAGTATATTTGTGGGCATTTAGTCTTAGCATAAATTGCTGCTTGGAGAATAATTTTTTTCAAAACCTTGAACAATAAATATTGATCGATTTTACTCGGTGATTTCATGGGCTTCAGATATTCTGTCTAATTTATCACTCAGTTTACCAGGGGACAGTACTTTTTCATCTGCGCGAAATGTTTGAACAAGTTGTATTTTTCAAAAGTGACAAGGGCTTAAGTAATTTCAACAAAAAGTGTGGACCCAATAGCAATTGTAACGTAACTACTGGAAATATTGAAACGAAAACTCATGAAAATTTTGTAACACAATCGAAAAGCAACTACTAATCCGTTTCATTGAGCTGTTAAAATTGTTCTTTTTGTTAAGTCCTGATCACATACGTCAAATAAAAATATTTATCTGAGCTTTTTATTACCCCGAGAAAAAATAATGAAAAACTTAACGAGTATCATTTAAAATTGAATGCTATACGAACCTTGTTTAAGCTGCAACACACAGAGAAATTTTGACCCACTCTAAATGTTTCAAAAGATTATTTATGAGAAATCTTTTGGTACCTGGGTGCAGAAAATTTGACCACATGTTCCAGTGATGGGGAAAGTTAATTCACAAATTCTAGTTACATACTATGAAACACTTCTCGTTGAAAAACGACAGCGTTTGAGTTTGGGAATGAAACATAATTCTTTTCAGGAAACTTAAGATCTTCGTTTTTTTCCAACTTGAAGAGGCTGTCAGTTCAAACGAACATTCACAGTCATGTCAGAGAAATTGAAACATTTGTGTGGATTAGTGGTGACTTACGCTAACTGTGTGTGTGTTATGGTTAGCGCTCATATGCGAGTTGGTTTAGTTACAAGTTGACACACCAAAGTGTGTCGGTGAGGGGAAAAGTTGACACACCAAAGCGTGTCGGTGAGAGGACAAGTTGACACACCAAAGCGTGTCGGTGAGAGGTCAAGTTGACACTCCAAAGCGTGTCGGTGAGGAGACAAGTTGACACACCAAAGCGTGTCGGTGAGCGGACAAGTTGACACATTAAAATGTGTCGGTTAGATGACAAGTTGACACACAAAAGCGTGTTGGTATTGTGACAAAATATTTCTTCGAATGAGGTTATTTGAAACTATTAATTTTAATTTTTTGCATCGAAGAGGGAGTTATCAATCGATCATAGCAGTTTAATCATGTCTCTCCTTCCGTAATTTTTAAGGTCACACTTTCAAAATCGAGGAACAAGAGTTGCACAGTGTGTAAGAAGATGAATTGGTTTATTTACGGGCATTTTTTTCAAATAGTTTGTGTACTTTTTGTACTATGTACTATGTGTACTTAATTTTTTTTGTGATCGTGATATGAAACTAGCAAAAGCACTCGATCAAAATGCAAAGGCGTTATATGAACAAAATACATGGGCGTTTGAAATAATTAGTTATTTTAAAGAAAATTTTTTTCTTTGTCTTCAGATTTCGAGGACAAGCATCTCCCCTTAGAAGACGATGGAGAAGGAGTGGACCCGCGTCGGAGCAGCCAATCCCCATCGAGCACGACAGACGACGCCGGTTCGTCTCACTCAGCGTTGTTGAAGCCAAGAATTTGGTCTTTGGCAGAGTTAGCGGCCTCGCCGGCGTCTTCACAAGAGTCTAATTTGAGCATTGGAGGCAAAATCGCGTTCCACAGAAGCTTGCATGCTGAGACCTCTCCTTACGGCAGACCAATTGGCAGCCAAAGAGTTGTGTCTCCACACGAGGCGCTTCTTCAAGTTTATGCTAAGTCTTTCGGGCTGCCCTTCCCGTATCATCAAGCTCTACAATCTTTACCAACTTCTCTTCCACACTCGCCAGTTTCCATTCACCCTTCGGGGTTAGGAGTCTTCCCCACGGCTTTACCTAATCTCTCACCTCCCTCTTCCTCTGCTATCACTCGCCCCCTCCCCACGAGAGTGTTTTTACCTTCTGGTCTGCCCCAAAGAGAAGGCAGTCCAGTCTTTGGTGTGAGTGAGCGAGAAGTAACTCCTTCTACAGCTTCATCAACCTCATCATCTTCTACTTCTAGTTCTTGGGCGAAATGAAATTCTCTTTGACCTAATTTTAGTCAATTCATATGTGTACAGTTATCCATAGATTCTGACCTTCATGTACTTAACCTACGAAAATTTCTTACACATAACACGACCTGGTCACCATTTTAATTTCACAGGGTCAGATAATTTCAGCTAGCATTTCGTACTCGCCCTGAAAACTGTGAAAACGAAGATTTACTCGAGTTACTTTAATGGTTGGGTGGGTCACCAAATTTAGAAAACTCTTACAGATGCGTTCTGCACTCTACTAACACGTGCAGTATAATCTCGTACACATAGCTAAAATCTTCCCCCAATTAATGAGAAAGTGTTCATAAATTTTTTGTAGAATGGGAGTTCGTACCTAAAAAGTGGGGTTTCACATTTCAATCGCTAGAAATTTTATCCTCCGTATGAACGTTGATTCTGAAATTTAAAACTGCTTATCAGATTTTGAAGTGTTTTTGTTTTTGTTTTGTGTCTACGACTTGGAATCATTTTCTTTCAAAAGTCATTCTGCCTTGTTTTCTCTATGATCATAAATAAACCATAATCATACATCGATCATAAATCGATCTGCAGGCACGTTTTCATGCAGAAACGAGCAAATCTCAACAAACAAATTTATGGAGCGAATTTCCATCACACGTTATCCGTTTTGCAATAATAAGAAAAATAAAACCCTTATTTGCAAATTTCAGACTCAAACATGCGGTAATATGGATTTTGTAAAAATTGTATCTACTGCTGAATTGTGGTGGAAAGCTTGCAATACAACGAAGTACACTAAACAACCTAATTTTGTTAAAGAGATGGTACAACGTTAATTTTTACGCACTGTTTTTCCTTGAGAAACTTTTTCGTTAACAAAATTAAGTCTAATTGAGAATCTGTATAATTACAGAGTGTATAATCGTTTTCCTTCTTTCAATGGTGATGCACAATCTTTAATATTTTTAAACTTTTACTTGTAAATATAACTTGTGGCTCTAAGTGTGAAATTAAAATCTGATTTTAAAATTGCTGGGAGGAAACGTTCAATATTCAAACTATACGAAAATTTTGCCTCAACAGATTATATTTCACAAATTTTCAAACATTTTTAGAACAGTTTTCGAGCAAATGTTTATACTGATGAGTTTTAACTTGAACATTTTTCGAGCTTTGAAAAAAGAAATATGGTGCCTGTTACGTTTCCGCGTCTCCATTCCCGTTATAAAATTACACCATCATTCGACGTTCCCGAAAAGCTTTTCCCCCAATCATCTTGAATTTCAGTTCAGTAGCGTAAAATGATCTACTACGTTAGTTACTTACGTGTTACTGTTTAATTAACGTATGATTTCAACAAACTAGGTTAGATTTTATTCTGTTCTTTGTGTCATTAGTTAACTGGTGCTAATGTGAGCTTGCGTCTGGCATCACAACCTTCCGCTGGAATCACGAATGTTCGCTATTGTTTTACAAAATATTTATTGTCGCTTGAATGATAGAGCAATTTATAAGTTATTTGTGGTGTATACCTTGCTTATGGTCATTTCCATTTTTAATCGAATAATTGAAAGCCATTTGATTTAGGCGTTTAAATTTTGATCATTTTCGGTTTAACAAGAGATGGAGCCCAACAAAATTTTTATTTGTGCTTGGATCATGAGGAATAAATTAAAGTCATTTGATCTAAAAATTTCGATTTTGATCATTTTAATTTGAACGAACATTGGAGCACTAATGAAGTATTTCTTTTTCAAATTCATGCCAATCCGGATTTCCGATGGATGGAAAATTCCAGCTGTACATGATAATTAGAACACATGGATTTGTTGACGGAAAGGGACGTCAGGATTTAATGCATTTATCGACTGAAAGAGACGTCAATTTTTATTCTGTTTATCGACTGAAAGAGAGATCAGTTTTAAATCCATTTGTCGAATGAGAGGGAAGTCAGTTTTCAATCTATTTATCGACTGGACAGGACGCCAGTTTTTAATCCATTTTTCGACTGAAAGGGACGTCAGTTTTTAATCTATTTATCGACTGAAAGGGACGTCAGTGTTTAATCCATTTGTCGACTGAAAAGGTAGTTAGTTTTCAATCCATTTGTCGACTGGACAGGACGCCAGTTTTTAATCCACTTTTCGACTGAAAGGGACGTCAGTTTTTCACCTTGCATACTACCTCAAAACCCAGCACCGTCAGTGGCAAACTGTCGGTTTTTGCACTAAGAGATACTATATAATTGTTACTATATATAGTGCATAATTACTACTATATAATTGCTTCATATTCAGCTCTGATTACACTTAACCATAATCTTTGTCTTTAAAAGTTTTTTCATCCGTTATTCAAATTTTGAAGGGGTAAAATTTTAGTAAGGTTTATGCTCATTGTATTGCTCTGCTTTGTTTTAATTGAGAGAAAAATGGCCCTTTTGGAATTGTTCCTTGCTCAAAATTTTGAATTGTTGTGGCACTGGTAATATCATGATTCGTTATTTTGACTCGTCCATTATAAGAATGCAGATGCACTGGTTTTTGGTTTGACGTAAGGAACGCTGAAAAGTTTCAATGCGAATCCAAATTATAAATTTAGACGGAGAAAAGAATTGAAAATGACTGACGTTTGCTTTGCTTTAAAATGATCTTACCCCATGAGCAACCGAGTCTAACTTTTTTGCTGGATGATCTACGATTTAGCCTCTCAAGTTCAGAAACTGCTCTGGGCGGCTAAAACCATGGTTGCTCTGGTTGGAAAATCAGACTAGGAATATGTACACACACGCACACACACACACACACACACACACACACACTCGAGGGCAAATCGAGTTTTTAGTAGTATAGGAATGCGTTCACACACACACACACATACACACACACACAGATACACAAACAACACTCGTGGGTAAACTGAGTTTTTGGTCACACAGATTGTCAGATTGCTATTTTTTATTGGGAAATTCTTAAACTCCGTTTTTCATCAAATTATATGTGGTTAAAATGATTAACTTTCGACTGCATTCAAATGAAATTTTAATTTTATCTAAATTCTCATATGTTAAAAAATTTTCAATTCAAAAGTTACTGAAATTTACAAACTTAGCCTTTTTTCATATTAATTGTGGGTGGAATTATTAAATTTGGCCTTCACGTGCATTAAATGTATCCAAATATGGGAACTTGAATAAGAAAATTATGAGACAATCCTGGTTTTGAACAAAATTTTCGTAACAACCACGTACAGCACCACCTTGGTTTATGGATTTGTTACTAAAACACCGACCAAATCAAAAGGAAAATAGCTCAACTGCAAATAGTCATTTTAGTGTACTGTAAATTGGATGACTTACGCCTATTTTTCTTCTACAGCTCATTACTGAATTCATGAGAATGTATGTGCATGTCTGAGAAATATTTCTTGTTTATACTGTTTGGAGAAAGAAGCTCAGCATTCTTATCAATAAGTATAATTTCTCTTTTCAATTCTTGTTTCATTTGACGTCATACGTGACAATCAACGTTCCTATTTAAGTTGCGCTTCGGCATTGTTCTAATATGTATTTCATTACTGAATATTGTTGCGTTCATTGACTTAAGGACTTATGTTACATTTATAGTGCGACAATCAATGTTTAAGCTTTATTTTGGAAACCCACTGGTATTTTAATTAGAGTTTGTCATTGCGTTTTGTTGTCAAACATTGCACATTTTCATCAGTGGATTATTCAGTGTTGAATTCTGCTGTCTATCATTACACATATTTATTAGTTCGCTATTCATCACTATACTTTGTTACCAACTATATAAGCCTACAGTGCGTTTTCAATCTTACATATTGCTGTCAAACATTACACATCCTTACAATTCGTTAGTCATTATTAGATTTTGCTGTCAAACATCAAACATGTTTACTGTTTATTTAATGAGAAATTATCGTAGCCTGTATTACCGCCAATAAAAAGTCAATGAAAGCTTAAATGAGGAACTTAGGTTGAGGCTACGAGAGTCAGTTGCTCAATCACGTGAAACGCAAACAAAACGAAAAGAAAAGAAAAATCAGTTCAGTTATTGAGCGTTAATTTGATGGATTCTTTTGACATTTTGAGGTTAATTTGGAGAAATTTATCGGCTGGCAGTTAATCGGAAGTGCCTTCGGCTTCCACGTTGACTTTAAATTTTCTATTTTAGTTGATCAGTTACTCGTAAGGTCGCTCTCTGGTCTTTAAATGTTCATTTTACTGCAGGTTCAGGGATTAAAGTCAGATGTAATGTCTCATGAATTAAACTCTGCCTTGCTTTTGTTGTTGCAGTCTGAGTTCGCGTCTTGCTTGCGATCATGAGCTGGAAATGCCTCAGTGTAAGTTTCTGAACTCAGAAAAAGAAACAATGAAACAAATTCTACTGAAAATGCATCAAGATATTCTTTTTGCTGTGGGAATTATCAGCTGCAGCATTCAAGGTTAGCCTTGGCAAGTAGGTTTGCTGCGCTAGTTTCTGATAACAGCTCTGCCTAAATAGTTTTAGAATAATTTTTTTTTACATCGTGAAATGTGAAATATCATTTTACATTAACAATCTATAACATTCAAGGTTTGGCTGGGAAAGCGTGCTTGCTGCGCTAATTTCCAATGAAAGTGACTCCACTGAAATTGTTTCAAGAATATTTTTCATACCTTGTGAAATAACAGTCACAGTATTCAATGTTTGGTTAAGAAAGCACGCTTTCAAGAAGACACTTAAAATCTCTCTCAAGTGCTTAATGGGACGGGAAGCTTTTATCGGTCATTTATCATCATCAAGTCCGTCCGCAACTACAATTTTCCATCAGTTACCGTGTAATCAACATAGCGAGGAGCCTCGACAAAACTCAGTCTTCTTCTTTCAGGCGCCTGCGCTAATTTTTCACCGTTGGACAAACGGAAAGACTCTCGGCCTCTTGAGGAGATAAACAAGCGATTTAGTGGTGATTTCGGCGCCGAGCTTGAGCCCATTTGGAGGCGATATGGCTCTTAGGTGGCAGCATATAGATTAATTGAGTGATACAGAGCTAGGTGGGTCGCAGCTTCAGAAGCCCTCGCGGGGATAACTTTAGAAGTATGATCGTCTTGAAATCAGTTGAGGGGAGCGTCTACTGGAGAGGAAACGGGGGAGGATTATTGGCCATGCTAGGCGGTGTAACTCTGGCCTTTGACGGAACATTTCACCATCAAGTGATGGGTTCGGAACTTTGTTGCGATCTGGCTAGAGGGTGTAACTAAAGCAATTTTTCATGGAATTTTCACCACCAAATGATGAGTATGATACTTTGTTACCATCATGCTCGAGGGTGTAACTGAAACATTTTTTGAAGGGATATTTATCTGCCAAATGATGAGTTTAATGTTTTGTTGCGACCATGATTGGTCATGGAGCTCAGACGTTTTGAACGGAAATTTTAACCATCAAATGATGCGTTCAATTCTTGTTGCGATCAAGTTAGGTAGAGTAACTCAGGATGGAACTTTTCACTACCAAATGATGAGTTTGATACTTTGTTACGACCTTGATAGGTGTTGTAGCTAAAATCTTTTTTGAAGGAATATTTCTCCGCCGAAAGATACTTTGTTACGACCTTGATAGGTATTGTAACTGAACCCTTTTTTTGAAGGAATATTTCTCCGCCGAAAGATGAATTCAATTTAATTTTTTGATTATCACCTACGATATACTGTAAAATCCATACATTTTCTATTAGGTTTGAGGGCAAAACTATTGGAGTTCTACTTCAGAATCTGTTCTTACGAAAAAAACATCTACACCACAGGATTCTAGAATTTCAGGTTTTATGTTGTGTGAACAATGACTAAAAACAACGTAAAATGTCTAAATGTATGGAAAACGAACGAAATATAGAGAGTTAAAATTCCGTAATTTGATTGTACGTTAAGTCAGGCGTAGTATTACGTCAATACTGAGAAGTACAAGAAGATGTATGTCATCAATACTGAGAAATAGAAGATGTATTACGTCAAACTGAGAAGTGCAAGAAGTGTATTACGTCAATACTGAGAAATACAAGAAGTGTATTTCGTCAATACTTAGAAGTTCAAGATGTATTATGCCAATACTGAGAAGTACAAAAAAATATATTACGTCAATACTGAGAAATACATGAAGTGTATAACGTCAATACTGAGAAATACATGAAGTGTATAACGTCAATACTGAGAAATACATGACGTGTATAACGTCAATACTGAGAAGTACAAGAAGTGCATAACGTCAATACTGAGAAGTACAAAAAGATGGATTACGTCAATACTGAGAAGTACAAAAAGATGTATTTCGTCAATACTGAGAAATACATGAAGTGTATAACGTCAATACTGAGAAGTACAAGAAAATGTTTCACATCAGCACTGAGAAGTACAAAAACATTTCTTATACCTATGCTGGAAGATACAAAACATGAACAGCACGTCAATACCGGGAGGAACAGCTAGAGAAAGGTATTATATCAATACTGATAGAAGCAAGAGCATGTATTCCGTCGATACAGTGAAGTGCAAGAACATATATTATTATTTCATCGATACAGGGCTTCGAAAGTAGCTCCTTACAGTTCGCGTAGAATTTTCACTTTTGCGTTACGCTGGTAAGTTGAAACGAGACTGAAATAGATTGATTTTTATTTAAAATCAGTTCCATTCAAATAATGTGCAATGTGCCATAGGAGAGTTTAAGCCGTTTGAAAATCAGTGATTAAAATGATCATTTTTCAAGTGTGCATTTATTCACAAAGCTTAGTAACATAATTTTCACGCTTGCAAATAATGAATAGAAGTAAAAAAAAAAAATTAAACTCTGTTCGTTCGACAAGTTTAAGTAATTTTCAATTGTATTTTATACCTCCAATTACACGCGCAAAAAAATTACCACTTCAGAGAAGGGATCACTTCATGACAACGATACCGGACAAACATAATTAACAATGAATAATTAGCATAGCCCGGCAGCGTTCGACGCCGTTAGCAACGGTAATTTCTAATTTGAGTAATTCCTAATTTTACTCGTTCGTCACCTCACAGACTCATCGAGCGTCAAAATACTTTGCGTCTAAAAGAGCTTTAGGTAAAAATTACGATCAGCAAATGAAAAGTTACAAAATTGCAAAAAACTTCTGTGCTCTTCAACTGGAAGAAAATTATGGGACCCACCGGACACAACAGCAGACTGAATAAAATTCTAGAGCAGCATTTAATCTCCCGAGTTGTGGAGATTTGCTTGTGCAATCATCACTTTTACACCTTCGTCAGATTTACAATTCAAAAGTTGCGATAGTCGATGGGGTGATCGCTTGACTATTTTTTTCCATTTCAGTAGCTTGTTAGTTTTAATTTTGGTCAAATTGTAATTTTTTTTCACTGTGCAAACATGTTTTGCGTTTTCATTTTTGCAAATTAATTCTCTTGCTGCTTCTCTGTCAAGGTTAACGACTACCGTTCACCCAAGTCAGCAGGTGAGCCAAATCAATGGGCAGAATAAATCAATGGGTAAGGTAAATCATTTGGTGTATCATATATTTTAAAATCGGTGGATTATTTCAAAGTAAATGAGTGTATTAAATCAATGAGAATTTCAAATCGATGGGTATTTCAAATACACGGGTAAACCAAAACATGATTAACTAAGTCATTGGGTGAGTCGTTGGGCAAATCATGGGGTAGAATTGCAAAATCCCGGATTAGCGAAGTTTGTAAGTACCAATGTTGTCCATGCTGTACTTTTAGAGTACTTTCTACGTTACTCCCAAAAGGCTCGAAGTTCTGTTTCCCCAATTGATTACTTGTAAGGCTCTTCGTGACATTCTATGACACCTGTATATCTTAATGATTTAATAAATTACAAAATCAGATTTCACAATTTTTCGAAAATTGGAACTACACGTTAGCGTTTACCTGTTTAAAAATTACAACATTTTCAAATTAAAAATCAGATTTCACAATTTTTCGTTTACCTGTTTTACAAACTACAAATTTTACAAATTACAAAATCAGATTTCACAATTTTTCGAACCATGGTGCTACACGTCTGCGCTTACCTGTTTTACAATTTACAAATTTTACGAATTACAAAATCAAATTTCACAATTTTTCGAACAGCGGTGGTACACATTTGCGTTTACCTGTTTTCTTGGTCGGTATAACAGGTCTCCACAGCGCCTAATCTTCCTGAGGAGATGGCCGTTGCAAAGACCACAGCGTCTGTTCGTAAACTTTGGTTCTGTTCTCTCCTGAGCTTCTGCAACTTCCAACGCCAAAACAGTTCGAATTTTGAAAGACATGACCAGCGTTTAGAAAGTTTCTGTGTTCATCGACTCGGCCCAGACGGAGAAGATTCGCCTGCCTTCGGCCACGGAGCGCAGAGTTGCAAAGAGAACACACTTTCTTGTTTGCATATTGCAGAGATTGTCGGTGCCAGGCTCTGTGGGATGCCTGTGCTTGTTCGAGTGGGTACAGGGCTGCAGAGTTCGCTATCATACTGCGTGAAATAGATGAAATTGAATAAAATTCTAGCGTCACATTTAATCTACCGAGTTGTGGAAATTTGCTTTTGCAATCATTACTTTTACACCATCGTCAGATTTACAGTTCAAAAAGTGCGATAAAAACAGGGCTGCAAGGTTACCTATTATACTGCGTGAAATAGATACAATTGCGGGAAACTCACCTGAATATTCATAGCAGATTTATGGTTAAATTCGATTTGCTGGGGTCTGGAAAATTCTCGGGAGGCTAGTAAGCGACTTGTGAAACCACATTCTAACGAGATTGGATAACATCCTTGCAGTCATATTGTGTTGCGCTACCAAACCCAATCAGATATATAGCTGTACATCATATTCTCCGAACATGAACTTTTAACTGCAAAAATTAATTCATGTTATTCAACCAAATGATTCTTGATTCAAGGTATGGATAATTGTTTATAACTGAGCATTAACTGATTGAAAGTATAATGCACTCATTGTGCGTGTATCATTTTGAATAGTAGATTGAATCCTCACTTTTTTTCAAATTTGGAAACAGAGTGAAAAAAATGCATTAATGAGGCGCATTAAAAATGAATAGTCGTAGAACTCCCATTCGTAATCAAGAAAAGGAAGAAATGCATCAAAATTCACATAAATTTACATGAAACGGATGTACAGCTGTCTGAACTGTCATGCAAAAATACAGTATATTTTAGTAAAATACAGTATTAAAGTATACAGTACAGTATCGAAATCACGCTTTTAGAGCAGAAATAAGCGCGTTCAGAATTTCAAGTAAAACATTTCTCCTCACACCGCTACGAGACTCATTAGCGATGAAATTTCTCTGCGGTAACAGTGATGCCGTCCTTGACGGACCTCAGCGTTCTTTATTTTAAATCATTTACTTAAAAACAGTTTGTGTACCAACCCGGATTAATCATACTCGTGAGTATTCGCTCATTTTTAATCATTTAGTGAGTAACATCCTAGGAATGTTTTTGTGCTACGTCGAATTTACCCTGAGCGTTCGGTTACTTTCAGTCTTTTAGTAACACTTTAGATTTGTGTGTATCATACCAAATTTACCATCTCACTTTACATTTAAAGAAGAGTTCAACTGAAAGCTGATATTCATTGAGGATATTAATTAATCCCTTCTCTGTGAAAGCCCCAGACCTAGAAAATTTCAAAATCAGTCCAGTAAGCATGACAATGAATTCTCACCAAAAATAACACATCAATTACATAATAAACTCTTAAGCAAGGAAGTAAACAGCAAAAACTCCCAAAATTTCAAAAAAACAAAGCGCCCAAATCGTATTTTCACAAGACGTCTCTCCAAGGTTCAGTGGGCAACGCAATATTATTATTTGTTTTCTGGCCAGAAACGTACAAGTGAGTCGGTCTTGAGCGAAGAATAAACAGAGGCTCGTGTTCTTAAGACTATAAGTCTGTCATCGGGGCAGCGAGAGGAATGTCATTACTGGGGTTACATCGGTGAGAATACACAAACATGTGTACTTGCCGAGGCCACCAACAGCTTCTGTCTGCCGTCGCTGTCTGCTTTAAAATATCGGAAGAACATCTCGTTAAACTCTGACCAAACATCGCCTGGTGTCGCGCGTTGAATGTCTTGCAGTTCACGCGGTGTGTCTTAAAAAACTAAATCGGGTGCTGTGCATAGCTCTGTCAATGAGAACTGATATCGCTGCCGCAATCAAAGACTTGGCTTTGCACTGCTCGTGTCGAACTAGGTAGATTAAAGTGTAAGCAGAAAAAGATAATACGTTCTCTTCTCGGCATGAAGAATTCGTGTTTCTTTCTTCGTTTGAATTTAAATCGCGTAACCATCGTCTCAGGTTAACGAAAAATAGTTTCTTCTGGCGAAAATAGAAACAACTTTTGGTTGTGTATTCAATATTTCTAAACGGTGATCATACAACGATGGAACACGGAAGACATAAACACACATAGCTTCACAAAAGAGACATTTCCTAAGTAATTTTTATTTTCCACACCTCATTTTCAAACACTCAGGCCAAGTAGACCACAGGCAATACTCTAAGTTAAAGTAACTGTCGATTCGATGAGAGGCGCAATAGCGTGAGTCTTAGAACTATATCTTTTCCTTCCATGTTTGGAAAGAAACCATAATTTGAAGCAATTTTATGAGGTAGCAACAGTCGAAATGGGTGCTTACAGCAGACCTGAGTTCCGTTAAGAGAAGGACGCTTCGTAACACGTGTAGTCTGCCTGCGTAAGGGTAGGTGAGGGCTCGCGTATATGCGCACCTGCGTCGCATGAGATCGTGATACACGGAGCTATTTCGGCTGTCATCACCATGGGTTTGCACGTCGATTTCTTAACACTTTAACTGTGACGTGAGCCACCGGCGTACACGGAGGGGATTTTCATAATGTTGCTGACCGACGAGTAATCACAAACTCAGTTTCATAAATACTCAAAACTAAATAAAGGCTTGATCCAGTTAATGCTTGCCATTTTCAACATTGCTTCCTATCATACGATTGATTTAAATTTGAGTTGAATATTAAATTTCAGTTTTAAGTGCCGCAGTTAAAGTGTTCAGTTGACACTACCGAAGCATGCAGCACTCTGGTAATAAAACGGGCTTGTTCACAACACTCACAACACGTGAGTGTTGTAGTGTGTGAACCACGAGTTGACTGCATCACCGTGTTGAGTTCCAGTTCACGCATATTCACGTTTCTAACAACAAATAACTTGAATATTTGAGAAAGTATATATCAGGTCACTGCTATAGAAGCTCGAAAGTGATAACAAGATGTCATTCTTTACTTACTGACAATTTTAGAACTTCTTTTGTAACTGTCCCACTCGTTGGAAACATTATAGCCCGTTTGACATCAGTAATTTTAAAATTCTAACAAGATCTAAATTTGCCTCCGATTTAAGGATTNATACGGTATTTTTAGTTCTCTCCTTTTTACTTAAAATCAGGAAGCCTCCCGATAACTTTTTTGCAAATAGCAACATGTACATGGAAAACTCTTGGTGTATATTCCCTTTACGATAGACGTTGTGTGAGTGTTTCAATTGGAGCGTAATATTTTAATTAGGCTTCATTTCACATTTTTTTAGGGCACAAACCGAATTATAACGCAAGCCTGTCTACTATATACGTGTTTTTTAAACTTGCGGTGGTGACAAACGCCTGATAATTACCACAGATGAAGCTCTTGATTCTCAAGAGTAAATTCTGTATCGAAACGGTCAATACCAAATAACATTTCTAATTTCAATGGCTCCTTACATCGAACCGTTCGGTAAAAATTTCCACGATATGAACCTATTAACGAGCGTAGGGATTTTAAGAGACAGAAATGCTTTACAATGTTCTCAAAATAGCATGCTGCAGAATAATCTATTCCCGACGTCAAACTTCAGTGAGAGCAAACTTATATTCTGCTACGTAATTTTGTGTAAAGTCCGGACTTTCCCAATGCCACAAAATTTACGACCAAATTCATGCTTCCCATTCTAAAAAAGCATCAAAAAAAGGAAACTAAAGTAAGATTTTGTCAGACAAAGCTCACTTGAAAAATAAACGAAAAATATCTAGATCACGGGGATGAGCAACGAACGTTCGCGTAGGAAGCAAGCATAGCTTGAGATAGTTCTGAAGAACAAGGCACGTCATCACTGAAGACTTAGGCGGGATAGACGGACTGCATAATGAGGGACGACAGCTCATTACTAGCTACAGGCTTCATCACTACGTACAGGCTTCATCTCTACGTTGTACACGCTCTGCAGAGCTCCTCTCATCAAGTGCAAGCATCACATAGACAGCATCAAACGTACACTCGCCTCGACTTGCTTTGCGAACAACTGGATATATTTCTTATGGGCAGCTGGGGTATGAAGGATTAGAATACGTTTCTTATGAGCAGCTGTGGCACTACGAATGAGAATACGTTTCTTATGTGTTGCTGTGATACGACGAATTGGAATACGTTTTTTATGGGCAGTTGTGGTGTAACAAATTTGAATGTTACTCATGAGTAGCTGTGATACGATTAATTTGAATGCACTTCTCATGGACAGCTGTGATACGACGAATTTGAATGGGATTCTTATGCGTAACTGTGAGACGTCAAATTTGAGTGCATTTCTTGTGCGCAACTGTGATTCGACGAATTTGAATCATTTCTTGTGCGCAACTATGAGACGTCAAATTTGAGTGCGTTTCTTGTGCGCAACTGTGATTCGACGAATTTGAGTCCATTTCTTGCGCGTAGATGTAATATAAACAATTTGAATGCATTTATTATGCGCTGGTCATACGACGAATTTGAGTGCGTTTCTCAAGTGTGAACGTGAAACGAAAAATTTAAATCATCTAGCTTTTAAATTTTTTGTCAGAGGGCATTTCGTACAACCATTTTCATGAGACGAGCTCTGACTCAGGCGGTCGCCGACATCAGAGTGAGGAAGGAACTGCCACTCGGCAAAGAACTTCACAGAACACGTGAGCGTACAAATGCGCAAAAAAATAAGACGTGTTAGAGCGGTTTACAAAAGCGGAATTAGGTATTTATTTGTAAAGTAAAAGGCTAACTTAATGCAAGGGAGCGGAAGAATGCTTTTGAAGAACGGTAGCGCAGTTAATCGACCCAGGCGACTGGAATTTACTAACAAAAAATATTTCTAAGCTGATAGGTAAAAATTAAGTGGTGACTTTTGATTTTTATTAAACGGAACATTTTAGCACAAATGTGATAGTCAATTCAAGCTTGCTTCATGCGGTTAGTTCAATTTCGTTTTGCAACACTCCTATTATTTTGCAACAGATCATTTTATGGATGACTATTGCACGAAATTAGGCGGTAAAAGAGTTACTACCTCAGAAAACCTTTTTTTCTTCCTTGGGGCACGAAGTTTGCGTCCGCATTCAGAGGTAAATAGTGTCATGCGGAAGTATGTTGTAGCGGTTATAGATTGTAGAGGCAAACGTTTAGAAACATCCTTAACCCTTTAACGTCGGTATTTTTCTACTCATACAACCGTTATTACAACCGACATCACAATGAAAGCAGACTACACTGCAGTTTCAAAGAATGTATTGAGGAACAAATTAGGAAATACAGTATACTTAGGCTATTTCGAAAGATAATCTTTTAATCCTGCAGGGCACTTAAGGGTAAATTCTTGGGCAAATACAAGGGAAAATTCAAGTGTTCATTCATAGGTAAACTCAAAAGTAAATACAAGGCTGAATACAAGGGTAGATAGAAGGGTAGAAACAAGGGTTCATCCAAGTTTACCATCGAGACAACCAGCTCATGCTAAAGGGTAGATACAAGGGTTCACCCAAGTTTACCAGCGAGACAACCAGCTCATGCTAAAGGGTAGACACAAGGGTTCACCCAAGTTTAGAAGCCCACGCCGAGACGCAGGAAGCGCTCGTGAGAGACGCGCTCACAGGAACACGGTCTACGAGAGAAGCAATTAGTGAGCATTTCTGCTAATGACCAGCTGAGCACATGCCTAGCGTCTTGCTGTGTGCACCAACAACATTTTAGAACTGACGAGTGAAGGAAGTTTTATGTTCGTTCTCATTCAAGTTTGTCTCGTCCACATGCTCATGGTGTTCTTAAATTTGGGTAAAAATTCGATTCTCGTCCACGTGCTCTTGCTGTTTTTAAATTTGGTTATAGAATCTATTTTCGTCCACGTGCGTTTCCTGTTGTTAAGAACCAGGAATATAATAATAATTCCTGTTGTTAAGTTTGGCTGTAGAACTTATTTTCAATCACGTGCGTTTGCTGTTTTTAAATTTGGTCATAGAGGCTATTTTCGTCTGCGTGCGCTTGCTATAGAAAAATTTGTTGGTGGAGGCTTTTTTCGACCACGTGTGTTTCAAGTTTAACGTGTTTCTTGCGATAGGCTCAACTGAAGTTCAATATTCAATTTAAATTTAAAGTCATTCGCAGTAAAAGATTTTTAAAATAGCAAACATCAACTAGATCATGCCTTCATTTATCTTTCATGACATGTATATGAAAGTTGAGTTGATGACTGCCGGCCGATCAGCGGCATTATGAAAATCCCCTTAGTCTCTATCGGTGGGTCCCTTCGCAGGAAGCGTTTTAAACTGCATATTGAAGTTTAATTCATCCATGCCCGTGGAAAATCCGATCTCACTGATAAAGTTCATTTTATTCGACATATATAACGCTCTAAGTTGAATTTGAACATTGAAGTTTATTTCATACACGCGCACGAACGAAGTACGCATGCCGGACGCGAAATTTCACCGAGTAAAACATTCAGATTAGAGTGATCAGGGATGAAATTTTCAATTTTTTTGCGCGTGTCATGTCACTTTTCCAATTTTCGGCTTCCCATAGCATGAAGTTCCGTTGGAAACCCCAACGACAAGTCTTACTCATGACGACGCCTCTGAAGTTCTACATCGTGTTCAGTTCTAGCATTCTTGTCTGACTGTCAACTGAATTTCAGAAGAGATTAGACTGAAAGTATTTCATCCTGAGAAATTACTTAATGCGTGCAACGATTTTTATCATAGTCTGACTTTCCCCTAGCAACAACAAAGTCGATCACAAAAGGGCCAAGAGAAGGGACCATTTAGTACGGACTGTAGGAAACGGGGAAAATATTCACAAGGTGTGTTTCCACACAGAATACTCTGCGCAAAGAAATAGCAAGTTGAGAAGGAAGAGGAAGATAAGACGACGGGAAAGCGAAGTACGTTTATAAGATTAATAAGACAAGGAACATTGAACTGTCTACCTGTCGCATTTTGTTCAGCGTCGAGCACAAATAAAGTTAACAAACTCGAACCGGAACCAATAACCTGCTGCTCCATGAATGCTAGATCGAACAGTTTTCTACCAAAATGCTCAAGCATGGGATTTTCCAAAGTAAAATTCGACCACAAAGACCACTCGGCAACAGGCAACATAACAGGTCACCAGATGCTGATCGGTGTTCTTCTTTAAATTTCATTTGTAAAAGGCCTACACATGAAAATTTAGGCCAGAAAAGGGCCAATCCAATGATCCTGCCTTTCATTTGGAAAAGGCCTATACTTGACCCCCCTGGCTAAAATTCATGAAGCCAGAATAGGGTGACTCTAACGATCCTGCGGTGCGACGTACAACTGAAACCAGAGAACATACCACGTTATCAAGCGGCTCCTTAGCCCGAGAATGTCCGTAGATTTAGTGTACACATATAGCAGTTGACGGAGCGTTGGTCTCCACGTAGATTTCGGTCCTCTGCTCCACAACCTGCTTACCTCGTACGAAAAGCGATCGAATTTACTCGAAAATGGATACGATTCCAGTCTCCCTTTGTTGCATGAAAAATTATGAAATCGATCATGCCATGTCAAAGACTAGATCAACTAAGTTAGTTTAAGTATCCCTAATCACTACAAATCTGTTCGTAAGAGAAGAAGGAACTATTTAATATGCAGAGAAGGGAACGGAGAATTTTTGCATAATGTGTGTTTTCACACAAGATCCCCAGCGCGGAGGAAACAGTAAGTTAGGGAGTAAATTTAAGAGCAAGATAGAAGTTGACGAAGAAAGTAGTAAATGCTAAAAACAGAACAGTGAACTGAAAGTAGATGGTTCGAAAGTTAGGAAATAAATTTAAGAGACAAGTATAGAAGTTGAAGAAAGTAGTAGGGGCCAAAAACAGGACAACAGTGAACTGAAAGTTGATGGTTCGGAGCAAAACAAACACAACCGATTTCATTCCAACAAAAAGCACGCCTACCATACCCTCAGCTCGGCACTTGACATTTTCGCTCTGGGAGTGCCAATTCCCATATAAAATATAGACGATGCCCATGCCCAACTGAGAAGAAATGTGTTAAAATTAACCAGCGTGTTGCCTGTGGAATGTTGACCCTAAATTATAATTAATTCCAATCAAGAGGGAAATTTTAGCAAGCCGACGGGAATGAACACTGCAGAGATATCTAACTTATAGCTTTCAATATTTTCAATGCAAGTCAAATTGTTCTATACAACAAGTCTAATGGCAAGTACATGATTTAGGTTCCGAAGAACGTAAGCGTGAATTTTTTTATGTTCTATATTTCGATCAAGTCATTGAACTGACTTCGGGGACACTGACTTTCTCAATTATGAACGCCCATTTAAATATTCATATTTTTCGTTTAGCGAACACTGTGTGAATATTTGTTTTATTATACAGGCGAACGCATTTAAATCTCCGAAAAATATGAGTGGAACCACGATTCACATCACGAACCCAGGTGATGTATGCATCATAAATTTATTTCGATATTACAAATTAAAAAACAGTAGATGTTTCCTGAGATCTAAAGAACAATCAAAGCCTGATCGTAACCTAAACTCATCAGTAATTGTTCGTTACAGTATCAAATCCTCAGCCAAGATTCCAAGTGAACAACCTGCTTTAATGAATTGAAACTAAGGACTCAAAATACGAGGGGTAGTAGAACTTTTGAGTATTTGCAATTATGAGAGCTTAAATAAATGCTGTCGGTTCTCGATTTACATGTCACCATCGTACACAAACCTCAACTAATCAAGAAAAAACAAGTCTCATTTCTTCCCAGCTGAAGAAATTTGAATGAAGCGCCGTATTAGTTAAATAACGGAGACTAATTTATCCGAATGGAAGTTGGGTTCGCTGGAGAATACTGGCAACCTTAAAATTATATGAAAAGAAAGAAGGAACTTTAAATTAAAATGTAAACAATAATGATTATTCAGCAACTAAACCTGACAATCTTTGTAAATTACAACATATGAAAATATTTTGTTCGTTCCTTGTGTCGCATAAATTTTTACTGGATGAAAGGACAACTCAACAGCTTGCACTAAAATAAATTTTTCCTAGTTACAGTCATTGAATTTAGTCAGAAACGTCACAGTGATTGGAATACTGAGCTCAGACGAACAGGATGTGCTGCTATAGCATGAGGTGTACCACACTAAAGTACATCTACCTCTAGTAGCGTGAGGTCTACCACACTATGGCAGGAGATCTACCTCTGGCTAGCACATCTATAGCGTGAGGTGAGGTTAGGTTACTATTGGATATTACATATTTCCATACATTTAATTTAACGACAAACACTTAATTTGTACATATCAAGCTGCACCAGGGTAGGCGATGTTTGGCGGTAGACCTCACGCAATAGTAGCACCCGAACAGGATCTGTTGCGCACCCTTCTGCAAATGTAAGAGATTTAACGACTTTAGGTTTCGTATTCAGAATCTTCGAAGAGGAATTCATTGAACGAAGTGCCTCCACTATCACAGCATCACGGAGATCGCTATCGCGTGGTTTGTTCACGGGGTAGCGCTCAGGTGCGATCCGGTGGAGATTATGAGGATCTGTGCCCATTGTCAACAGGAAGTGTGTGATGCCAACCAAGCACGGCTTTTTGCAGGTCTCGATAATGCCGGAATTACCGAGTTTGCTTACAAAGAGCAGCGATGGGTTACGTAAAGACGAAAAATTCTGAAGTGACAGGGATGTCGTGACAATTTTATATCGTGCTTCGGAAGTCACAAGCTCATCGTGTACGTGAATCTCGATAGAAATGTGTAAGTTGATGATACGATGAAGACAAAAGGTGTTCTTTTAACGTGACTATGAACGATAATTTAATTCAAATGTTACTTTGAATTTTTTCTTCATCGTCACGGTGAAAAAACTTGTACTTTCATTTCAGCGCTATGAACAATAATCGTATTTAATAATTACGTAGAATTTCTCCTTCACCATCACGCTGAAAATTTAGTTTCATTTCAGTCGGATTTATTTACGACGAGTTTCGACGTGAATATCCGACTGAGGCATGCGAAGAGGCTGCAAAAATTCAGCACGGAGTATGGCAAACATTGAAGCCGTGTTTAGGGCTCATTTAGGCGGCTTAACGGACAAGACAGATGAGGCGACGGGTCGAGAAGCATCAGATGAATTAGGTGCCAACGTTGCGTCAGGTGCCAAAACTAAGTGCTTGAGCCGGCGCCTCTGACACCTGAATGACACACTCACGACACACTTGACACAGAGTAGACACGTCGCTAGATTCATTACAAGGGCGAGCTCGGCTTTGACAGCGCGCTTAAAAAATTTAGCATAAAAAATGCAAGCAACTTGCGAGGGAGGAGGGCATACTCTGAGTGCCGTATTCTGGCGACCGCCAACACGCGTCCTACTTCGCCGCTCATGTTCTACTATCGTCAAAAAATTGCTTCAAAGTCACGCCGACGTTCACACATATCAAATAACTTTATTAAAAAACAAATTTTCGTACTGGCTACACCATTATCAAAAATATGTTTCAAGGTCACGCAGGCGTTCATAAATATTAATTTAATTTCATAAAAAACAAATTTTCGGACTGGGTCTAACATCATCAAAAATATGTTTCAAGGTCACGCAGACGTCTATAAACAACACTAAGTTTTATAGAAACCTGTTGCTTGTATTGGATCGACCATCATCAAATTCGCTTCAAAATCACGCAAACGTTCATAAACCTCAATTAATTTTATAAAAATCTGGGGCTCGTATTGGATCCACCATCATAAAATTGGTTTAAAATCACATAGACGTTTAACAACATCCGTCAACTTCATAACAAATAGCTTTTCGTTCAGCGAACAATTGTCCCCGTTTTCCAATGTCGAATAAGAAATTTTCGACAGAAAGATTTATTGGCATTTTGACCGTAGACATTAGGTGGATTCGAAATTTCAAGTAGCAAAATAGAACCTAAAATAATAACCCTCGCTTCTGGTACCGTAGCGGAAAATTAATTTCATTTTCGTAAAAGCATCCGTCGGCAAAAAATTTCTGAATTCAACAAAAACATGTTCATATTTTTTAATCACGTCGCTTGTCGTGGTAAGTATATATATATATAGTAGTTCAATACCATCGTCTGGTAAATTACCACAAATGAAAATTTGTATTCGTACCTTGCATTGCATTAATTTCAAGATGGTGAGTAGTAGTTGATATATTTAGTAGATGCTAATAAAAGGTATAAAATTAAAAGTCTTAAAGTTTTTCATGAGCATGAAAACTGTTCGAGTTCGAGAGTTATCAAGAAATACGAAATCAACTTTTTTTCCCTATTTTCATGGTTTGTTTTTGGCAAAATGCACTCTATTTGAGCTAAAAAAGTGTTTTTGGTGTGTGATGTTCATAAAAACTGAAGGAAACACTGGAGGGGTTCAAAGTATTTTGTAAAATTTGAATCTGACTAAGCAAAAATCAAGGTGGTTATCGGAACGTGTCAGAAACATGTGATCTGTAAAAATTAAACCCAATTTTTGCAAACTTAACATGACTTTAAAAAAATAACAGCATATGTGAATAAATATCCCTTATTAGAGTACACGATAAGTTGAAGACTGTGATCAAAACCCAACGAACAAACTGTTTATCAATCAAGTGTAAAATTAGTTGAAAAAATACCCTTCCACTTTTTTTTTAATATTCTTTGCGTCCGCGACAATTTTGCGACAATTCCAATAATATTGTACCTCAATGAGCAATTATTGCTTTCTTAAAATAGATCATCTCGACCAGAAATTATTTTGAAAGTAAAGTGTCATAATAACTTGAAATTGTACCATCATTAGGGGCTAAATGATACTTTTCTATCTTAGGGTTGTGCTATCATTTGCAGTCACATGATGCTTTTCTATCCTGGGGTTGTGCTATCATTTGCTGTTGCATGACACTTTCCTATCCTGGGGTTGTGCTATCATTTGCTGTCGCATGATGCTTTTCTATCCTGGGGTTGTGCTATCATTTGCTGTCGCATGACATTTTTCTATCCTGGGGTTGTGCTATCATTTGCTGTCGCATGACATTTTTCTATCCTGGGGTTGTGCTATCATTTGCTGTCGCATGACACTTTTCTATCCTGGGGTTGTGCTATCATTTGCTGTCGCATGACACTTTTCTGTCCTGGGGTTGTGCTATCATTTGCTGTCTCATGATGCTTTTGTATCCTGGAGGTGTAACATCATTTGCTATCACAGAAATATTTCCACAAAGAATAAATTCTTGGATTTTCAACAACATTTTTCGTATTTAACATATTTGGAAGACTTCAAGAAGCTGAGTAAGTAAAACATTGAATAAAATGATGGTTTAGAATTCCAGGGGAATATAAGAGAAGAGAATATTGAACGTTTCAATATGGTAACGATTTTATTAGGTTCAGTAAATTATTTTAATCCTTTTTAACCGCTACAAAGGTATCACAAAGAGAGGAAAAAAGGCACCATTTAGTGTGGAGTTGACGGAACGGGGAATCTATGCACAAAGTTGTGCTCCTACGCAAGATCATCTGCACCTACAAACAGCAAGTTAAGAAACAAATTTTAAAGCAAGACAAAAGCTGAAGAAAAAAGTGGTAGGTTCTGAAAAGAGGACAGCAATGAACCGAGAAGAAGCCGTAACAAAATAAAAACCTATTCTATTTCAACACAAGGCCTACCTAAATTTCAGCTCGGAACTTCACATTTTTCCCCTGAACTAAAAACACCACAAGTGTATCCATCAGAATGGTAAATCCACAAGTATATTTTATCATTTACTGAAGCTTCGCGTTAGGGTTTGTCGACGTAAAAGGAGTTTAGCACGCGTTTTGAGCTGACAAATGATTTGGCGATGTACTAAAGAGTTTGTTTAGCGATGCAAATGTGCTCAGGAATAAGATTATTTTGCTGCATACAGTTGGAAATTTTATAGCGGTATGCGATAACTGATTGAGTCCTCGTGAAGATTGCAAGCTAGTTCGTGAGGCTCAAATATCATTGTTAATTATTTGAGAAAATTCAAGAAGGGTGAAACTTCATGAGAATCATGTGTTTCACAATATTATGCACATATAAAATACGATGTTCGAACAATTTTACGATTATTCATTTGAGCTCCTGCTAACATCAGGGTTTTTTTGTTTTCAAACGTTTGTTCAAAAGTTATTAAGAACAAATTACTAATCTTCAATAGGCGTGAAAGGTAATTCATTCTTCCTAAATCAGCCGGTAGAAATTCAAACAAATTGCTTTTCAACTACTAGTTCAAAAGTTAATAGGAACAAGTTACTAAATTCAACAGAAGTGAGCAAAATTTCATTTATCTGCAACCAGATAGTAGATACCCAAACGAAACATTAACTAAAAATGTGTCCAACAAATCACTGAATAGAATGCCCAACTGAGACTTTAGATCTATCTCAGCCGGCTATTCAAATGCCAGCTCGGAAAAAACTCAGATGCAATGTTGCAAAAAAAAACACATATGCATAAATAGAGCCCCCAACAAAAGTGAGCCGAATTCTTGACTCGGAATTGTACTCTTAAATGGGCACCTGACGATCTGGAGAGCACCATCTAATCGAGTTGCTATGTCGGCAGGTGATAAGGAACAGCATGGAATCTCTGGACGAGGCTGCGAGGCAATGTTCACTTGTTAAGGAGCTAATTACTCCAAAGGCAGAGATAAACCTACGCCGCCTCTCAACCTTCCTTCCAGAGACGCGAGAAAAACTTGGAAACTTCTCCCGCGATTTGATTGAGCATTTGAGGATCGTGCGATCGGTTGCGTGGGTGACATTGTGCTAGAAGAATGTGCTGTAGCTTGGGTCGTCGATACATGCATTCAATTGAACTTGTTCATTTAATTAGTGCTTTGATTGCTGCTCGTGCTAGTCTGCAGACCAAAACTTCGAAGTCGCGAAACTATGCAAGCTGGAAATTTGAACCCTCTTGTAGCGTTACTGATAAATAAAGTACCAGGCACTATAGCAGGTGACGGAAACGAATCAGGCTTACAAGAATTTATTATTAAATGAAAACACACGAATCCTAATCTTGGGTTCGAGAGGATAAGATGAGTGTGGTGCACCTCATCAGCGAGCTCAGAAACCCCAGTGCCTAACACAACTGTCGGGAGAGAATACCAACACTATTAGAACTAAAGAATACAAGATTTAGAAATTGAGTATTTGTTAAAAGATGACCGACTTGCGGTTTAACGCGAATAGCTTAGTTATCAAGTAAAATTTAATTATGATGGCCGACTAGCGGTCCACGCAATTAGAGTAATATAGTAACAAGTTGATTAGTACGGTGGCCGACTAGCGGTCCACGCAATGAGAGTAATATAGTAATAAGTTAATTAAATGGTTTTTGTTGAACGAATTGTTAGGCTGGATTCTCTCCTATTTATAATTTAGTTTGACGAGACTAACACAAACTGCTCGACAGACAAATATGTAATGGCGCTGACCATGACTATGTCTCACCATCGAATAGGCAGTAGTGCCTTGCAGCAGTCCAGAGGCGAGGAGACGGGACGAGCATCGTAGCGCAGCGCAGGGGAGGTGGAGGAAGAGAACTTAGCTCACCATGGTAGCTCGCAGGTCCATCAGTGAGCTGTGAAGACCGTTGCGATGATCGGGTCTTGAGTCGGTAGTGGTGCACAGACGATTGCTTGATGAAAAAGTCAACCGTGCAGTCCAACAGACGTTAACCACCATTTGCAATGACGTACGCTGTAAGCAACACTCGGCACAGAATAAACAATTGTTAGTCACATAGAACTCCTCAGGGGGTTAGAGTTCTGCTGCCGGTGCAAGTCTGAGCTAATTAAAGTGAGACGGTAAGGCTCAGAGAGAATCTGACGTGAATCTGATTGAATCTGTGCTGTGGAGCCGAGAGTACTCTGAAGTGAGAAGCCGAGGCCATTTTATTCTTAGACTTAGTCGTAATGGTTAGAGAAACATAGAGAAGGTCAGCGCCAGAAATTCTTAAATTGACAATTAAATTTTGAAAATATGAAGCAGATAAAGTTACTGAATTCAATTGAATTAAAAAGATCGTTATTAACCTTTAAATTCATTTTTGGGGAATTTTCTTCAGGTACCTTCAGAAGTGAAATATAATGATTGAACTTTGTATCATTGTTCTCCACGATGTTTCGAGCTTGTGAACTGAATAAGAATAGAAATGGTGAAACTTTTCTCTTTTAAAGTCTACACGTACGGTATGCGCTTATTCTTTACGAGTAAAAGTGTACGGTAGTAGTCGATAGGACCCGGTAACAAAAGTGTGCAGAATCAATTCGACTCGATTCAACTAGAAGTAAGTTAATGTAATTTCAGAGTTCTTTGAAAATTCTTTCTTGTTTTTGGGTTTTGCTCCGTCTTGAAAGCATTCATATTCAGTACCCTTGGGAACCTGCAGTACTTTTGAGACGACTTATTTGAGCTTCAGATTCCGTACACTTGGGAGCATAATACTTTTGAGACTATTTATTTTTGAACTACTTTACCCTCACTCTGAAATTTCCAGGACATCTTTCGAATTATAAAAAAGAGAATAACCTGCCGCACGATGCAATCTAATTCACTCACCAAAATATCACGTTTCAATTTCACATTTCCATGACTTTATCTTTCAGTGAATGACTCAACTTCACTCAAAACACTGTTTAACGTTTAACAAAAATGAGCTATAATTTCGCGTCAATAAACAGAAATCCCGATAATTTGGTTCAGGTGCCATGGAGGTTGACGGTGCTCTCCCTAATAATTTCTTCACCGGCACCGCTCCCGAATTCATCCATCAAGTCCCCAATTATGAAACACACAAGTCGACGACGTTTTCCCCACTGCATGACGTATAATTTCGGAGACACTGTCGCGGCATTAGCTCGAGACGCTTTGTGGAACATTCGACCGCAAGTTACAGCCCTATCTAGTTGATGGAGACAGCGATGCGCTGAGCGGAAGTTCTTTTGTAAACCTGGCTGTTATTGCAGAGGCATCTGCTGGAGGCACCGCAAACTAACGTGACAGCATTCCCTGGGTCGACGTAAAGAGCAATGCAAGTGTGGCGACGGCATCGTAAACGGCGTCGTCTACACTGCTTCCACTTGACACGCACTCTCTAAAAGTTCAGAATTCTTTTGTTTCGCTCTAGAGTGAAATTAAGCGCTTCCACAAATCTCTGAACTGATATTTGAGAATCTCTAGTCGTTTTGTCGCAATCCGCTAGCGAATTTGAGAGAACATTGATGGGCTTGATTCGGGATGAAACTCGGGAAAAGTCTGTGGTTTGGATTTGTTAATTATGTTTCTAGAATGTCACTGAACTAGTCAAGAAAATTTTACGTATATTTCCAACCATGGCGAGTTCATAAGAGGTTCTTTGATGGCGAATACCAAACTGTCTGCGTTGAAGTTATGGAAGTTAACGGGCATCGTTCCTATCTAGATAAATTTGCGATGCAAGTAGTGGAAAAAATTTTGTGACTAGTTGTGTTGCCCTACTAATAACACGCGTGACAGGTTCAAACATGAACAAATTTTCCCGATATTTTGAACAAAAATGTTTTCTTCAAAAGCGATGACATTTATTTGATGAAAATCGATACAAACTAGATTATATACAGGTCATTCAAAGAGTATGAAGCTCTGTCTTGAATTTATTCAAAGCAATTTTATTTCCCCACAAAGAAAATTTCTAACGTTCTGCTAAATTTTATGCACTCTTAATTTAATGAAAAAAATATTCACGTCGGCGTTACCGTGGGCTTACATGAATAGGTCTTATAATTTAAGACTTTGAGTTCCGACCATGTGTTATTGACCCTAAACATTCTACACAAACAACTAGATACTTCTAGAACATTGCTGTTAATTTCCCCTGATAACGTTGACAATTTTTTTGTTGAAGTCGTGTACACATTCAACATCACTCATTCATTTGATAAGCAAATTACATCCGTGCATGATAAAATATTTTAGAAAGTATTTTAGACGATGATTTGATGCATGAATACCGATTGGCGATTAAAAATTTTAGAGCTGTAGCTTACAGCTATAAGCCAACAAGCTAGATGAGCCTAAATAAAAATTAACACTATGATATACTATGTTAAACGTTAATTGAATCTTAGAGAGAAAAGATTAATTCATTCCTTGTTCCTTTTAGGATGCCGTCACTCGAAATTCAATAGAATGAGTAGCATCATCTTTGAATGGAATGAGTAGCCCTTTTTCAAAAGCTATTTAAACAGGGTACACTTTCTTCCACGTCAAATTTTAAACTTTTGCAGGCAAAATGAAGGCAACTTCTCTGAATCGAAAGGGAGTATTTGAGTAAATGATCTTCAGTTGGTTATGGATATGAATATCAACATACACTGATTATTAGGTGTGGTGATGAACGTAATGTTCATCTAAATCATAATACTATGAGGAATATGTGGAACAATGTTCCACATAACAACAACATCAGCATTTTGGCGTGTGACTACGCCGAAATCATTTACCGCTCAACATTTCTACAAACATTTCCAAACAAAACTTATAATGACGAATTGAATTCTAATAGAAGTTGTAAAGTCTTAAATTTACATCAGTGCTAGCGCACCTCTGCCGTAAAAGTGAAAGTGTTTTCTTTCAAGTCAAAGCCATAATTCATTCGCGATAACTATTTTTTGGGAAAAAAAACTCAAAATGAGTATCCTTCACGTTTCTCAATTTTTTAACTCAAGATAACAACAGAGTAAGTTTCAATCGATGAAAATGAATTATAATTACGAATAAATTTTTACGCATTGCGTACTGTTGTGGTAACCAGTTTACATGGTGAGCGTTGAAGCAAGTAGGTCGATTAATATATAACAAACAACAAATTACAAATTAGCCAAAATATAAAATCGGACCGAACGTAAACATCACGTACTCAATTTTCTGACAATAATGCCCAGATGAAAAACCTCCCACTATGATAAGCAAACTCCAATCTTCTGCAAAAATTCTCCCTGAAATAGTTCTTCGAATTTACCCCCATGAATAGAAAATTCCAATCATCTGCAGAAATTCTCCTTGAAATGGTTACATCGAATATCTTGAAAAGCCACTTGTGATCGAGAGCGACAGGGCAGGCCTGTGTGAGTGCGGAGGTGGTCTGTCAGGTGATGGCAGCCCCACAGCTGCTTCCTGTGTGTGGTTTCGGCCTCCTTTGCCTAACGTCGGCCGGCAACACGAATAAATGTTGCGTTTTTCTGTAGGAATCAGTTATCTTTATTGTGTTAGGCCGGCAGCTCGGATAAATGTTTTATTTTCTGTGTGAATGTTTTAGTTTAACAGCGTTAGGCTGACAACACGAATACATATCCTTTGTTTCTGTATGAATGCTGTAGTTTCAATGCCTCATACACAGGCAATATTAATAAACTAATGTGCACAGCCCGTCAAAAATGACGGGATTCAATCCTATCTTGAATAAATTTTTCAGGTGTAGATGACAAACAAATATATCCATCCTAACAGTAACCGTAATAAAAAATATTCTTTCACTTGTGCAATGATGAAACTCGTATCGCAGATACGGTCATTATAACTATCATTATGAGCGTGACAGAGAAATGGAAGAAGCGTACTCCAAACAAATAAACCAAGGGTATTATTAGGTAGTAGCAGGACCCGTAGAAATTCCAGTAACAATATCATCGTTAAGCTAGGTGGACCCGTGAAACTATTCCGTCAACATTACCTAAACTATGCTAACCTAACCTATCCAAACCTAACATATCCAAACCTTTCCTATCCTAACCTAACTATACCTACCCTAACCGAACCTATCCTGATAAAATGTTAAACATATCTATGCATGTAAAGGCCATCTTTCAATGTTACACTGAGGAATTCGGTATCCATGATACCGCAAACTCAGACATCCTGTGTTTACTAAGAAGCGGACACCAAACAAATATATTAATAAATATATAAATAAATACACAACGGGTATTATTAGGTTAGATTTTATTTTTTCGGCGTGAATGCTTCAATTTTATTGCGTGAAGTTGGTACAACGAATATATATATATATATTTTATGCGAATGCTTCAATTTAATGTATTTCGTTTCCCAGGTACGCGTTCAGCGTTCGTATTTTTGGCCACATCTCATGTATCTAAATTGTGGCCAATGCCTAAAATGTTTGGCTAATACCTTTTTGGGCCCATATCAGGAACCTAAAGTGCAGCAAACGTGCGGAAAAGGCTTTTTCTAATGTGTGGCAAATACCTTTTTTGCTGCGCCAAATGCCTTTCTTTAGAAGTGCCCCAAAAATGACCATGGCAGTTTTCTACCAGTTACTTTCAATTTCATGAGTGTTTTCTGTAATTACTGCATACGTCGGTCATTTTGTCTCGCGAACTATCCGCACAAAAAAACATGGCTTCAATTTTTAAAATGCGGCACTGACGATTTCGGGTAGAATGATCACACTTGATGTTGAAGATTAGCCATTTAGGTTTATATAAAACTTTAGGCAATTAATCTTTTTTATTTAATTGACCTTGTTATACTTAATTTTTTTAAATTGATTATTTTTTAGTTCCCCTTCATTTCATCTTCATAAAAAGTGCTTCTAGTGACCCATTTTATTGAATGCAATTGTACACATCACTTGAGTTTATTTTTCGGTCCTACGTTTCCGGGTTTTGAACCTCTTTTGCTGCATCATGACGACGCACCTAAGTACGCAAACCTCAAAGCTTTTCTCATAGTAAATGGACCCGCGAATAGCAAAAATAGTCGACGGGAAACTGCTACGTACTACCCACAACTTTTCAAAGAAAAAAATGCCCGTGAACAGTGGAAAATTTGTTCCAAAGATTGTTCTGCATGAAACTTCCTCCGTACTAAATGGTTTCTTCCATTTACACCATTTAATAAATAGCTAAGGGGTCGGGGAATCTGTGTACAAGGTGTGTTACCACGCTAGACATAGTTGAGCTGTAGTAAATTGAGAAAAAAGAGTAAGGCACAAGATAAAGTTGAAGAAAAAAGTTACAAGAGGTGATAAAAAACAGCAGTGAACCGAAAAAATGTTAACTTATAAAAAAAATTATTCCATTTCAACGAATGGAAGGCACACCTAACCTCTATTTCGGCACCTCAAATTTCAGCTCCTTTTGATATGAAGTTGAAAAAGTAGAATCTCGTTTATTCAAAGCGAGCAATTTATTTAGCATGTTTAATTAATTGCTGGTTATATCATGAACTGTGTCGTGTAGCGATTTTTAAACATCACATCTTCTACACAAATGAAAAGGTCAAAAATTAACAAGGTTCACCCCACTCATTGGACTGTATACCTCGTTTTCACATTGCACAACAAAATCTACAGCATGTTTACTAGTGGCGCCAAAAGTGGGGCTTACAATGCCATCCACCAATTATTATTGCAAATAACTTTAAACTGACATTTTTTCTCCAAAAAACAGCTAAAGAACTCGTGTATCCTGACTACTCTCCCGAAGCTCAAGTATTCAAGACTCGAAACACGATAATTTCGTTGCGCTGCATTAACATTGAATTCCTCACAGGACTGCAGTGTCCTCATTCGAAAATAGCTCCAACAAATTCTATTTCGGGTCAGCACTTTGCCAGCGAATTGACCACCGGTCGTCATTGGGGGGATATTCATTACGCTGCTGACCGACCAGCAGTCACGAACTCAATTTCTATAAATACTTTTACTTTGACTTAATGAAAACTAAATGAAGGTTTGATCTATTGTTCGTTGCTTTCAAAATTGATCTCTAGAATAAACTCTAATTTGAGTTGAATACTGAACTTCAGTTCAACGTAGTTAACGTATTAAATTTGTCCGCTAATGCGTTCTTCGAAGTTCACTGCCAAGTGGGAGTTTCATCGTCACCATGACATCGATGACAAAGTGAAGCCAGTGCCAGTATAAAGACGGGGGCTATAATAACAGGAACATGCGTGTACAAATGCTGACGTTGAAGCGTTCAGCAAGTTTTGTGCGGCGGGTTAAACTGAAGTTCAATATTTGACCCAAATAAGAGTTAATTTTAGAGATCAATTTCGAAAATAACGAAGATTAAATAGATCGCCCCTTCATTTAGTTTTCATTCAGCATTTATTGAAATTGAGTTTGTGACGGCTGGTCGGTCAGCAGCATTATGAAAATTCCTTCAGTGACCAACGGCGGGTCACGTCGCAAATGAGATTTTGTTTACTCGTCGCAAGTGAGATTTTTTTTACTCGTCGCAAGTGTTAAGCAAGTTATGAAAAGCTAGCTAAGTCCGAAAGGCGCATTTCGACACCTACGTGTGTGGACAAAGGCTGCGCATTAATTAGAGCTCGACTTGCTTCATTTTGAGGGTCCGAGTGTGTGCCGAGAGCGCGGCATCATCATCAGTCTTTCCCTCAAGTCATTCTTATCGCTCCGTTTGTGTATTTACTCTCGTGAGATTAATTATTGCAGCCGCGAGTCCGTTTGCTTGGACATGGGGCGAAACAAACGGTGACCTCACCCAGTCCCGCGAACCAAAATAATAAATTGATTATTTCTTGGTCGAGTTATGGTTCGGGAATGTGTGTCCTAACTGACTGAAGTAAATTTATCCTATAATGACAATTTGCCTATCTACTTTTAAATGTAAACCGCTATAAAATATAGGTTTACGTGTAAATATACTGCATTATATTGAGATTAGTAACAGAAATTTGAAATACACCAGTTGCTTCGCTTGGTGGATTGGTTGGTTGTCACCGTGCAAGCTCTGAATTCAGTACTATTATGAGGAAAAATTCAATATCCTTCTTGTATTAGAAAAAAGAGGGCAAAATTCGAAACTCCCGCGCACTGTATAGTGGATACGATCTGTTACAGATTCTTTATTTTACGTAAATTATTTCCCAAAAAGAAGTTAAAACCGCAACTTGAGAGCTCGGACGATCCAATAACTTTTATTGACGATTTTTTGATGTCATGGCGTTAAGAAACGTGAAAATCTTAACGCAGTATACCTTTAAATGTGTGCTGAAATGCTCGGAGAAATGGGTGCCTTAAAATTTCAGTAAACCGATTACCAATTTCTCATCTTTGAAAATAAGTCAAAAGAAGAAAAAACATTCTGATGAAATGCTTGCGGAGCATAATGGCATAAACGTTGTAGAAACCTTTGATGCTAAAATTATATTCCTTGAGGGGAAATCACAGTAAGTGCAAAGAGTTAACGAGACGAAAATTGAAATAAATATTCTCACTGAAGCGCACGATCAAAAAACACCAAGCGTACAAGACGATTGCAAGAAAAGAAACTAGTACCTGAAAAATATTATCTAACGCTACCACAAAAACAATTCAGCAGAGCACAAGATAAAAAATCATTCATAATCTTCCAAAAAAATCGTGAAAAGCTGTTTGGAAAATTCAAAGGAGTGTGGAAATAAGTTTTCCCTGATAAATTCCCCGAAAAGACAATAGCAAAACTCTCACGCCGATTGTAGACGCACGACAAAAGTTTCACGCCGATTACGGATGGAAAACCTCAGTTTCACGCCAATTGCGGAAGGATAACAAAATTTTCACCTCGATCTCGGAAGGATAACAATACTTTCGTGCCGATCACGGAAGGAGAGCAAAACTCTCACGCCGATCACGGAAGGAGAGCAATACTTTCGTGCCGATCACGAAAGGATAACAAAACTTTCGTGCCGATCACGGAAGGAGAGCAAAACTCTCACGCCGATCACGGAAGGACAACAAAACTCTCACGCCGATCACGGAAGGATAACAAAACTCTCACGCCGATCACGGAAGGACAACAAAACTCTCACACCGATCACGGAAGGATAACAAAACTCTCACGCTGATCACGGAAGGATAACAAAACTCTCACGCCGATCACGGAAAGAAAACAAAACTCTCACGCCGATCACGGAAGGATAACAAAACTCTCAGGCCGATCACGGAAGGATAACAAAACTCTCACCCCGATCACAGTAAGATAACAAAAGTTCCACGCTGCACATCAGCCCGAAACGGAGGTTGAGAACAGTCGTGGCGGCGAGCGTGCGTTACAGCGCTAGTGCATTAGGCGCCAACGCCCGTCTGAGCAACGCTGTGGTGATCGCAGCAGGACTTCTGCCTCTGGTGACTCCTCGGGGCGTGAGCATTGCTTCAACTTCTGCTCTCGTCGGTGTAATGCAGTTGTTCCTAACCTTTTGTGGCAGTGGCCCAAAATCTGCCCAAAATACAGTAACTGCCGAAACCCAAGACTCCATTACAACTAAAAATTTCATTCAATATATGATTATTCTTTTGAAAAATGGTTTCTACAGGTTTACACTGCAAAAGCAAAAATGATAGCTGTCGTGTTTATCAATATCAGCAGCACATTAGAGCAACATTGACGTCATGGGTCGCAACGCAACTTTGGGTCGCGACCCAGGGGTTCAGAACCACTGCTGTAATGCGCTGGGTGTGAGAGTAATGCGCTGGGTGTGAGAGTAATGCGC